>JAGTTH010005537.1:0-212391 GCA_022606485.1 Agraylea sexmaculata
AAAAACGACAGCGATTCGAGTGAAGAATTGAAACTAGAGATTTTCAGCAATGAGACGTAAGTTTTTTTATTTTATTATTACATCATTATAAAATTAATTAAATGATTTCGATTTCAGTTTTTGGCTCAATCACGATGTAATTAGGATAAGACCGCTCCGACCTTTGCTTAATGAAATTAAGGATTTCGTCAAAAAATCACCCGGGGAGGTATATTTAAAGATGGTTTAATCAATTATGTAGTTGTGAATCAGATTTTTATTTTAGATTATTATAGTCGATATGCATAGACTTCCTGTGGGATTTAACTACCCCGATGGTAAACCAATAAAAAGTCGCCACGAAGCACTTATTCAATTAATTTTGAGTGAGTTGGGTGATTATGCAATTGGATATAATCAACTCAAATCTTCATTATCTAGAGCTAATTTGCATCTGCTGAATGGACCTAGGGTGAAAGATATTTTGGACACTGGAAAGCAGATTTTGATATGTTATTCTGATGAGAAAATATCCAAAGGTAACATTCTAACTAGATTCATAGCTGTTTATTTAAATTTGATATTTTTTACATTTCAGGAAACGATATTTTATGGCCACCTCTTAAACAAATGTGGGGGGACAAGCGTAATCCAAAAGATTTAAAGAATTACATCCAAAGTGTGGTTGATAATCCAAATATACCTTTAAATCCTGGCAATCCACTCTGGGCTATTATGGCAGAACTCACACCCTCAGCTTTTGATATATTTTTAAACCCAAAAAACAATCTAAGGGCAATGGCAAACTCGGTCAACAGAAATCTCACACAATGGGTTGAAGATATTTGGTGGAAGAAGTCAAATATATATGCAACGGACTTTTTCTTAGGAAATAATCTTATAGAAGTCTCTATAAACACAATTCCACTCAAAACAACATTTTCAAACGGCAACGATGATACTAGATTTAAGTTACAATCGAAATGTTAATAATTAATTGTAAATATATTATGAATTAATTTATTCTTATATGTAATAGTATCTATCCAATTACTATGATTTAAAAATATATATTAAGTTGTAATTGTTTGATTGAAATTGGTAACAATGCTTTAAAGTTTTAATAAATATTGTCATAAAAAGATTAAATTAATAATAATTTGTGATGTTGTTAAATGGTTTATTTTTTAAAATAGTGTAAAAAACAATAATAAAAATCTAAACTCTCTCTTTGCTCATTGAAACCTCTCATAACGAATAATTCCCATAACAACTTACTTTTTTTTACTGTATGTACTTGTAAACTCCAAAATGAAATTTAAAAGTATTGAATTAGATAGTTGTTTCACACTTATTTTTACTTAATTTTGGAAGACAATAAATAATATACCTACATATGAGTTTTAGTGAAAAAATAATCTCTTATGAGAAGTTATAGGTAAATAATGACATTAAAATGAACAAATGAATGCAAGAACAAACTATTACTCTTCTGGTAACGTTTAATTCATATAAGTTATCTTTCATACTTTGCTTGTAAGTAGGAGTAATTAGAATAAATATTCGAGGAACTAAAAATAACATTAATAAAAATATTTTTAACCAGCTATATAATGTATATGTATAATTTTATCTAATAATGTTTATTTTTTAATAAATATATGTATGTATGTATTGCTAATAATGTTTATTTTTTAATAAATATATGTATGTATGTATTGCGCGTTAACTTTTAACTGGCAACGCTAAGCGGTACTCGCGCCATTTGATTGTGACAAGTGTGAACCTGAACAGAGTGAAGAGGAAACAAGAAGATGAGCCAGCTGCAGCCAATACAGGCTCTAAACCTCGGTGAACTACTCTTCTTATTTAATTCCCCAGTTTAATCTTCCATCCAATAGACAAAATAATCATTTAATAGTAATTGACTTTCTGTTTATAATGCAGCAATATAAATTATTGTATTCCTCCTTTTTCGATGTAAATTATACACCTTTTAAAATATTTTATGCACCTTAACACTCTTTATATAAAGATATCCACACTGAATTTATTGTTTCATGAACATTTCAAAGTAGTATCCAAGTACATAATTAATTCTTCAAATGTCAATATTTATCAGAGGTCATAGATTAAAAGAAAATAAAAGCTTATTTTATTCTAATTGATTTTTATTTGTTTATTTTAGATCAAAACCAGCAGCAAAGCTTTGTGAGGTTTTACAAATCACTACCCGAGGTAATTTATTACATATTAACAAATATATATTAACTTAATGTTTATATTATTTTAAATATTACGGTTATTATTTTGTTGAAATCATTCTTCAACCGAACCATGACTTTGCCTTTTCCTTTGTTCTGGTCCAAAATCCGGGTTGTTCAGTTGTTGTCGGAATTTGCAATACACCCGATTTTCCCTGAGTATTTTTAATATTATTTTCAGCATTAGATTGACTGTATATTGACCTGGAACTTTCTTGAGTTTCTTGGCCAATGGTTAATTCTCCATTATTTTGGGATTCTTGTTGTTCCCATTGTGAAGTTTGCTGGACGTCTTCCACTTGTTGTCTCAAGTCTTCTTCTTGTTCTTTATGATGCACTATTTCTGATTTCACGGTTGTAGTCAACTCATCTTTTCTATTGAGATAATATACATCTAAGAAACTCTTACCTCCATTCTGTTGTTCTAAATTTCTGTTATTTGTATCATCCAATGTGTGCGACAGTGGTTCTGGTTCAACGATAGGTTCTGTGTATGTGGATATTGGAGTATTGCTACTATGCAAATTATGACGATTATTATAATTATTACCAGTAGAATGTCCAACAGTCTCATCATTTATTGTCTTTTTCAAATCATCTAAATGATTGAAAATATCTGTTAATTCTTTTTCGCTAGTGTGGTGATAATTTTCGCCATTTGTTTGTGAAATTGGTTTTATGTTACTTTGTCTGTGTTGATTGAATGACTGTGAATTTTGTCTGCCAAATGTATTTTCATGATGATTATATGTTTGCTGTCCCAAATCTTCATTTTGTTGCTCTAAATTAAGAGTCTGCTGTCCTAAATCTTCACTCTGTTGTCCTAAATCTTCAGCTTGTTGATTGTAACCACCGTATTGACTTTGTCCATGAAGACTCGTTACTTGTGATTGACCAGAAAGTGTTAACTGCCCATAATTATTTGTAGAATATTTTCCATTTCTTGATACTTCTTCCTGCCTTCTATTATATGCGGATTGTCCTGCTTGATATTGAGAGGTCTGTCGTTGATTAAAATATTGATTATTGTTTGCTGTCTGTTGCTGTAAGCTTTCAGGTTGTTGACCGAGATCTTCAGCTTGCTGACCAAGATCTTCAGCTTGCTGACCAAGATCTTCAGCTTGCTGACAAGATCTTCAGCTTGCTGACCAAGATCTTCAGATTGTTGTTGGAAATTATTTGATTGCTTGTTAATATTTTGTGCTCGTTGTCCTGAATATTTATCACTTGGTTGTTGATAGAAAGATTGCTCTCTATTTATCATTTCCCTATTACTTTGAGAATTACCACCTGTGAATGTAAATCCACCTGTAGATCTTTGCTGACTTAATGTGTGTATCTGTGCATGATCTGTATACTGTGCGTGTGGTTTATTAAAATTCAAATTAGTGTGACCATGGTCGACTATTTGCTGACCTAAGTCTTCAGTTTCTTGTCCAATATCTTCAGGTACTTGTCCTAAATCTTCATGATTTCTGTGGCCATAAGAACTCGATCTTTTGTACCTTTGATCATCATTATTCAGAGTTTGGTCGTGATCTCCATACTGCCTCTGAGCACTGTATGAATATGAGGCTTGATATCCTTTAGTTTTAAGATTATTACAATTTGAAGTACACATTTGAGACATTTGCTTTCGTAATTGCTGTTTAAGTCTCTCCATATCTGAAGACATTGTATCTACACTTCCGGCATTGTACTGGGAAGAACTACCAATTTGTCTATTCGCATTGTATTGTTGATTACTTGCAGATTGACTATATGACTTTCTTGAATTTGCATTGAGGTTTTGCTCATTTTCATCTGTAATAACTTTAGTGGTGCCATCAGGTAAAATCATATAAGGATCGCCACGTCTTTCCCAAGACTTGTGATATGAATACGATGATTGGAAACCTTTTGGTTTTATCTCAACATCGGTGTCTAGTGAACTTTCCCGATCATGTTTAATGTCTGTTTGATAATTTGAGCCTTGTAAATCTCTTCCTCCTTGGTATTCACTGTTTCTACCATTGAATCTCGATGATAATCCATATGTGTCAGTGTCTCTTGTATTTTGACCTATATTAGAATAACCAGTAGTCAGTCTATCTTGATTACTTGCTGCTTGCTGATATGCTTGAGCGTTATATTGTCTTCCTGTAGAAGCCACGCGGCTTCCGCTATTATAAGTAGTTGATCCTTGACCTTCACCATTAACTCCCAGAACACCAACCACAAATCTATCTTTGTTTTGGGCAGCAGCTCCCATATCAGTTACACGGCTCGATGATGGAATAATAACTCTACCGGTATTATGAGAGGAGTCATGTTTTTCTTGCTCATTGTTATAAGCAGTAGTTTGCAAGTTCTGATCTCTACGTTCATAAATATTTGAAGATCCTCTTTCTCCAACGTATGTATTGGTTGGTACAGCCACTAAACGTACATTTGAATGAGGCTCAACAATCTGTGAACCTTCACGGATACTTTGTTGTCTATTTTCATAATCTGAAGAAGATACTACAGCCGACCTTGATTGTACGGGTACACTTAATGGTATAACTTGTCCTGGCCTCACAGCCAATCTCACGGTGCTTCCTGGCCTTGCTTCAATAACAGTTCGGTGATTATTGTTAGCCAATTCTGATTCATACCCAGAAGCAGCAGCGGTGTATTTAGATTCCGATCCAGATGCAAAATGTGTATTGCTCGCTTTACTACTTTCCCTGACCCCATTTGTCTGAGCTGTGTACAGTTTTTCATTTTGTACATCTGAAGAATAAAGTCGTCCTCTTTCACCTTGTTGAAAATTTTCATTGCCACCATAATATTGTGAATTTGCCGCATCATAATTAGTTAATGAAGAACCTCTTAATCTTTCACTGTTTCCAACATGTTCTCCGTTATATCTCGATATATACCTATCTGCTCCTAAGCCAGCACCTCGATAATTACCGCTTGATTGATCGTAACTTTTAACTCCGTAAGTTGATCCACTAGCTGAAGCTGAACCATACAATCGTCCTTGATTTAATTGAGAAGCTGTTCTTCCCGAAGCAATATCTAATGGATCGATTCCTAATTGGCTGCCAACTTGGTGCATCAATCCTTTCATTTGAACATGCGCTAAATGATCCATGTTATGTGATAATTCATAATTTCCACCCATGTTACCACTTTGTGAACTATAATACCCTTTTTGTTCATCGCTGTCGGAGGTTCTCGAATACTGAAAATCTTGTGTTTCTTTGTATAGATCTGCTGCCACTAAAGGCAGCAAAAGTAGGATAAATCCCTTCATAATTTTTTGTCCTCTTCTGTTGTGTTAAAAAAAAAACAAACATGCCAGATGAAACTTTCATGTATGGATTTTTGAAAATATATGGAAAATATCTAACCTGATTTAGGAAATGTGTTTCCCTCACAATAGTTGGCTATCGTTTGAAGGAGAATTGTTATTGTTAACGAACTTATAAATAACATGTCTTGTAACATTTGATAACCTTATGTTCGCACTGTACTCAATTAATATAATTCTGATATGATTTCCTCAGAATTGATTTAAAAAAAAACATCAACAGCATAAACAAGATTTACCATTAATCACAATCATCTGCAAATGTACTTTCATTTAAAGAACTGTTTTTAATTCTATTATTATTTTACTTGTTCTCGTTTTACAATACAGCTATTGTGTATAAATATTATCAAATATAAATTTTAGTAAGAGTCATCACTATAAATTGATAAACACCATCCCATTTCTGTATACGATTTTACTATGATTAATAATATTTATATTTAGAAATAATGTTTTACTAATTGATGTGCAAATATTAAAACATGCCCTGTACAGAAATGTATTAACATGTTCATCAATATTATTATTGATACAGATAATTGTGTCAATGCCAATTAAGCACATGAGCAAAATAATCTCCGCTATACAACGCTGCCGTCACATTTCTAGAAACATTTGCCGATAAATATTTCCCATATTGAATTCATTTTTATGAAGAAACAATAATTGTTTATGCAGACACATTGTATAAGAAAGTAATTAAAACAAAGGATTTTTTCTTTTAGAAACCGAATACTACAATAAGATTTTTCAACCGCCTCGACTACTATACCGTTCATGCTGATGATGCAACTTTTACTGCTCGGGAGGTTTTCAAATCGACCTCGGGCATTAAGTCTATGGGATGTGAACCAAACAAGTTAGACTATGTTGTATTATCCAAGGGGAACTTTGAAATATTTATCAGAGAGCTTTTATTAGTAAGTATATTATGTTGTATTGAAACTATTATCATAAATTTATTTTTTTATATATATATATTTAGGTAAAATTGTACAGAGTCGAGGTATTTATTAATCAAGGGTCTCTGAAATCTAACGACTGGATATTGCAATATAAAGGATCCCCTGGAAATTTAACTCAATTTGAAGATATTCTTTTCTCGAATGCTGACATTGTTGTAAACTCATCATTGATCGCCGTAAAATTTAAAGGAGATGATAAAAATAAGGTATTAAATTTTTTACATATTACAGCCAATTTATTTTATATGAATTAGGTGGGTTTCTAAATAGTGTTAGCCCTACATATCATGCCTCAATTGTAAAAATCTTTATTCAGCTTGTAGGCATAATAAATGTTAATCTCAACGAACATACTTTCTCAATATCTGAGTTTGCCGATGATGAGCATTTTACTGAACTTGAAGCTCTTGTCGTCCAAATCGGACCCAAAGAATGTCTACTCCCCACATCGGACTCTCCAGAAGTTAGTATTCGTACAAATCACTATAAAAATATTCAATTTACTATAAATAATTTATTTTTTAATAGATTAAGTTGATAAACTCTATAATGGAACGTTCAGGAGTTACAACAACACATAGGAAAAAATCAGAATTCACCACGGATGGATTAATACAAGATTTAAATAGACTCCTTCTGTTTGAAGAAGGACAACAGAAAGATGCCAACATATTCCCTGAGACAAATTTGGAATTAGCTTGCTGCTGCCTGAATATCGCTATTAAATATCTTGAGCTCACTTCGGACCAAAACAACTTTGAGAAGTTTTCATTCAGACGATTAGACAGCGTTAGATACGTTCATTTGGACGCTGCTGCTCTAATGGCATTGAATATTATACCAAAAAAAGAATTAGCAGCTATAAATTCAAAAACACACAGTATCCTCGGGTTGTTAGACCGTTGCAGAACGGCGCACGGTAAAAGACTCATAGCTCAATGGATCAGGCAGCCGTTGAAAGATAAAAACCAAATTGAAGAGAGGCTCGATATTGTCGAATCCTTCGTTCAACACAGTGAAATAAGAAGGGAAATATTCGAAGATCATTTGAGACGTGTTCCCGACCTTCAGACACTCGCTCGAAAAATATCACGGCAGAAAGGCACATTACAAGATTGTTACAAAATATTTCAGGCTATTGAACGAATTCCGTTTCTTGTTGACTGTTTGAAAAAGTGTCAAAATAAATCCATCAACGGTGCATTTGTTGATACAATTTCAGATATGTTGGTTGATATGGAGAAATATCAGCAAATGATAGACACCACTTTGGATATGGAAAATGTTGACAGAGGTATACAAATATCTTAAAATAATTATCATTTCAAAATCAATTAATTAACCAGCGTAATAGGGGATAAGGCGCTAAGCTACAAAAGTATTTGCTACAGTAGTTAAATAAATTAAAAAAATGATTTGATCAATTATATTAATAAAATACAGATTGATCATCTTGATCCAGGTATACTCTTATTTCCTGTATTGTAAGGTAAATACTGAGGCAATTATTAAGTTGGTGACCTGTATAACCAGTAATAGTTGAGATCACCGAGAGACAATGAATTAACACATTGTGTCTAATAAACTAAAATTTGTAAAAATTCTTCTCAAAAAGCTCCTCGAGACGTATAATAAATAAATATTGTTAATTTTTCAGGTGAATTCCTAGTTAAATCTTCATTCGACGATGAGCTGGAAGAGTTGAAAAGTAAAATGACCTCGTTAGAATCATCCATGCAAAGTCAATTAAATCAGGCCGCTCGAGATCTTCACCTCGATGCTGGAAAGTCTATAAAACTTGATTATACCTCTACCTTGGGATATCATTTTAGGTATAATTTTTGTTAATACCTGAAAACATAGGCACAAATCCAATTAACCCACAAATTTTAGGATAACTTTGAAAGAGGAGCCGATTCTCAGAAAAAACAAATCGTATGAAATTCTCGACGCCATCAAAGGTGGGGTTAGGTTTGTTAATAATAAGCTGAAAAATTTAAATGAAGATTATCTGCAGCAAAAAATTTCCTACGAAGATCATCAAAAAAATGTTGTGGTGGAGATTATTAAAATTGCAGGTAACTTATAATCGATTTGAAATAAGTTGATGCATCATTGATTAAATTAATAATTACAGGAGGATATTCTAATGTTATTTGGTCCTTGTCCGAGCTGCTGGCGAAATTAGATGTGTTAATAGCATTCAGTATTGCTTCGAGCGAGGCTCCGATACCTTACGTTCGTCCGAAAATAGTCACAGACCAACGGGAATTATATCTCAAAGAGGTTCGCCATCCGTGTCTGGAACTGCAAGAAAACATCTCGTACATTGCAAACGATGTCCACTTTGTCGAAGGTGAATATAAAATATTCACAAAGAGAGGATGATTTAATAATTAATTTATGAATATTTTAGATAAGCATACATTCACCATAATCACCGGACCTAACATGGGCGGTAAAAGTACATACATTCGTTCTGTTGGCGTTGCTTCTTTTATGGCACATTTGGGATGCTTCGTTCCTTGCGAAGAGGCCACGGTTCCTTTACTCGATAGTATTTTAGCAAGAGTCGGTGCCGATGATTGCCAAACTAGAGGCCTGAGTACTTTCATGTTGGAAATGATTGAAACTGCTGCTATTTTGAGGGTAAATTAAAAATATGTTGATATTGTGTAGAAAAGCTGGGTGGAAATCCATAATTAAAGAAATTTATTTGATGTAACTTCCACATATTCTAAATATTCTGGAAATTTCTTTAATTTAAGATATATTTTGCCCTTTATTGAAAATAGATCAAAACATTTTTTTATACAAGGTGTCTCTTAAAATATTTTAAGGGAAAAATTGGCAAATTATGAATAATCTTTTTCTAATAATAATTTTACAAGCTCCAAAAAGTGTTGCCATTTTTCTTATACAATAACATCTTATAAATTGTCACATAAGTAAATTTTTTTGATATAATGTTGCTAGAAAAGCTTTTAAAATAAATTTGGGGACAACTTGTATAATAATCATCAATATAACAAAACAAAAATTTATTACATTGCAATAAAAAAAAATCAATACTTCATTTTATGATTTTAAATTATTTTTCAGACTGCGACAAAAAATTCCTTAGTAGTTATCGATGAACTGGGACGTGGAACTTCTACTTACGAAGGCTGCGGAATCGCTTGGGCGATAGCTGAGTGAGTTTATTTAATGATGATATCAAAATTCATTTATTTATATATTATTTTAATAATTCTTCAGACATCTGGCCAAGGAGACGAAAGCTTTTTGTTTATTTGCGACTCATTTCCATGAAATTACTAGACTTCAGCAAATTGTACCCACGGTGGCCAACTTCCACGTATCTGCAATTGTCAGCGGCGAACAATTAACATTACTATACCAAGTAAAACCCGGAGTCTGTGATAAAAGTTTCGGTATACACGTTGCCAAGATGGCCGATTTCCCCGATTCGGTGGTCAATGTAAGTTAAATATTTATTTAACTATTATTATTATTATGATTAATTACTTTACCTCTTGCAGTTTGCCGAAGACAAACAAAAACAACTGGAAAATCACCGTCTCGATACTGAAATTAAAAACGCAACATTCAAAGACGAAGCTCTCTCGATCATGGCCGACTTTGTGAAGTCGTGCGGTGAATTGGATGCCGAAGACAGTTCACTTCAAGATCGGATTATGAAACTGCGGCATAACTTACCCAAAGACAATCCGCTGATAAACTTGTTACTCGAAAGTATTAATTAAAAGTCGACTTTGTAATTTTCCATATAAAATTTATTTCAATAAATTCCTAGAATCGTAATCCAAATAGTTCATTATAACCTAATAGGTGATTTTGTCGTTAATTAAGTAATGCTTTATACAGACATGTATGTACAATTGTGGGTCCGATTAACCAGTTATTCACGGGACTTTATCCTCTCGAGAGATTTTTAAATATCAAAACTGAATTTATTACATAAATGCAAAAAAGAAAATTTTTGTACTGATAAAAAACTGGAATGTTGACATTATAAAATTTCGATCTCTCGAATCGGACACAATTTCCTTGCAATAAATTAAAAAGGTGTGGGTGAAAAATATGTTACACTAATATTAGATAATTAACATAAATAAATAATTAGAAAAATAGGTATTTACAGAAGTGGGTTTTGTTATACAATATTAAGCGCTTTCGTGTTACTTTAAACTTGTACGACATGTACATACCGAACCCTTCATCATCATACCTTGTGGACTTCCACAGCTAAATGTGCAAGGGTGATGGATATTTGGAAAAGAAGACATATTATTTACATATTTTTACAAGCATTGTGAAGATAAAAAATACAAGTTGCAGCCACAAAAATGCATCAAGTTCACGCAGTTGCTCCGTTTGCATATTTTAATTCACCAACATGAAATAATGCAATTTTGACTAGCCAGGTCATTGTTATAACATTATTAAGGTTTCACACAAATAAGAAAACCCCCATTATCACTTTGCAAGTTAAATTATAATATGAGTTTACGACAACAAAAAACGATCCGACTAGGCGCTAGTTGTTTGCAATTTTAAATACTAAATTAAGGTGGGAAAGTTTGTAATGCAAAATTTCCAAGGTAAGTGGACAAAAACACAACTCCTTCTGTCCAAATACCGTTTAAAAATGCAAACTAGGCAAAGACAAGATAGATAGCTAAGATAGTTATCTAAGGTAACAAGTGATATTTCTCAAATATATCCACATATAACTTTGGCTTTTTTCCTTATTCATAAAAAAATTAAAATAGCGGTCGAAGAGATAAAAAAAAATTATATGTTATGAGATTAGAAAAATCATTGAAGTGTGTTGAAATGAATCAAAATCGCATCGTTCATGAATAATATAACCTCATTGTGCTGGTGAAGGGTTTACGGCAAATGGGACAAGTTAATACTGACATGGCGCACTTTGGACAGGCCACAACATGGCCGCAAGGCACAAAACACACAGTTCTTTCATCTGCAAAACATATTTTACACATTTTAGATTCCTCTTCCGCACTGGCGGTGCTTCTATCACTACTAACTACGGCCGCCATCGGAGCACTTTTGTTTTGAAGTAGGCCGGCTTTATTTTCCACATTGGCCGAAACGCAATTACTACCGGTCGTGGAGGAGCTTTCTCCCGTTCCCGTTCCCGAAGTCGCTCTCAGAGACTTGGCATATTCTTCGCCCTTGACTGCGAGTACATACGGACATCTGGCGAACCAAGTGGCGTGCTGTTCCCACGGATCGTCATCGTCTTCCCAGTCTTTGAGTCCACCTCCGCACTGATAGCAAAGCGTCTGATCTTCGACGCCCGTATAATAAAAACCGGCGTCGGCCAGCATCTGAGGAGTTTGCTTCATGTGGGAGGGCCAGCTGAGGAAGGTGGCCAGGCGAGATTGATAAGTCATGAAGGCCGCGTGTACCGGTCCTCTGCCCTCTCGAGCTCCGCACTCGTCCCTGGAGAGAGGCACGTTGCCGCAGGGCGCTCCTATCAGCAGAGGGCAGTTCGGAGACCACCTGCCGTGATCGGCGACGACGTCGTCTCCTTCCCTCCACTGGCCGAGCTCGATCTTGCAGAAATAACAGCGAACCTTATCGCTGTCGCTGTAGTAATAGAATCCGGTGCGTGCTGTTTTAGCGGCGTCCATGAAGATCGCGGGCCAGGCGGCGAGGGTCTTGAGCCGGTGGTCTTCCCTGCGGAGGTCGAGAGGCTCCGAAGAGTCGGCGGCTATCGCGGAGTGAGGCCCCGCGACGGAGGAGTGCCGCGAGCCGCCGTCGGGCACGTCCCCCTGCAGAGGACGAGTTATTATGGAATCCTTGAGAAGCGGCAGCGCGACATTGCAGAAATCCACGGGGAGTACGGTATTGAAGGGGTTGAAGCCATCATATATCTTCTCCATAAATGCGGTCTAGTCGAACTCGGAGGAATTCCTTTCGGTCTGTAACAGAAAGAGTTGTCGTTGAAGAACGTGCGCCAGAGTGGAAGGCGAGCGGATGTGTGTAGTGTGTGTATAAGCAGTGCATCGCTAGTGCAGCATAATGGCGGCGACGGTAGTGGTGTGTATATATAGTGTTGTGGTGTGGTGTGGTGTGGGAAGAGAGAGAAGGCGCAAGAGACATGAACGGAGTCAGAGTAAGCAGCAAGAGGCAGTCAGTGGCAATGTGCTGTGGGAATATTTCCAGGGAATGCGGTTTGACTAGTCGCGTTCCCGAGCAGAGTACTTACACTATTATACCGACCAGTACACCATCATGACCGAGCGGCCCTTTGTGCTGCACTGCTGTACTTCTCTACTACTTCAGGACCTGCACTATCCTATAATAAGAGCACTCTTTCAGCGTGGATACAAGCCGATGGGCCGCATTGCACTGAATACATGGCGTACTCGTGTAAGGGATAAAGCGGGGCAGGTGGTCACAGCAGCTGCTATATTGGGGCAGATGGACTCGATGGGGTCGCAGGGAGGCACACGCGCTCCATTATCAAGGACTACACTACTTTCATACCATATTATTACGGTCATAAAGAATACAGGTGCGACTATGTACTATGAGTACCACTGAGGAATGTGCACCTCCACAAGGATCATACCTGGATGGACTACACTGACTACACGCACCCACACAACCGAGAGCTGATAGGCGAGAATTCCTCACGTCGATAATTGATCTGTAAAAGTTGTAATGTCGGTGGTTGTGATGGTGGAGGGCTACTTTAGGAATGTGGTCTTACCGGTTACCATTACTATTTCTATTATTATTGTCTAAGCCCTACGCCAAAACTACACGCATCTTTCTTCATCATTATTACATATTCCAAAAAACTAATACATTCAATCCTATATTATAACATTTTTAATATCGATGACCTAATGCGCTACTATAATCACCAAGGCCGTTGCATATTTATCAATGGCGGTCTTAAGAAAATCAACCAATATATATTAAAAAATATAATAGAGGCGATGGTAATTTAATTGCGTCTTCTTCGAATTGAATAATCTTTCAATGAAATGAATGAGAACTCCAAGAATGAAGTGTTACACATATAATTTAAATTCTAAATCATTTAACACTAGCCAATACATATAATACAAATATCAAGAAGAAAAATATGTATCCGATAAAAAAAAACATTAAAAAGTAATGTCTTACCACACCAAACTAAACTAATCCAGTTAAAAGTGGAAAGAACAAAATATCTAATAATACCAATACATATTACGGAAAGAACATTCAGGTTATATTGATATTAGTTTTAAAATGTAGTGCAATTTTACAGAAATGCCTTAAAATTGTATTTTTACCATCAACAAAAATATGCTTGTGCATCACGATGTTTTTTTTTTTTTTTAATATTTTAAGAGAAAATCTCTATTCATAAAATGACACATTCAACCTTGAATTCATAGATTAAAATAAAGATCCTTCGTATGATGGAAAAAACAACAAGTCTTTCAACAATTTCTTAATTTTCTATGAATTAAATGACTCACGAGATAAGAAATGAACTTGAGGTTATGGGTGAAATAAATATATTTTATATTATTACCCGGGTTATGATAATATGTATGTATAATTTTGCGATTCGATTATGCAACACGAGGAGGCGTAAAAAAAAAACAACAACAGACCGAAACGAGCCAAGTCCACCTGTTATGGCAAAATAAATAAATAAACAAACACGATTTTTTTATAATGATAAAAAATGTATTAACTAAGTAAGTAGCCTTGTGTCACATGATGATGGTGGGATGACAAATAAGACATGAATAATGTCGTTATCTAGTATTTATAATATAAAATATGGTAATAGTAACTTATAAATATTGCAACTGTAAAGTTCCAAGTGCAATGTTTACATTCCTATGCGTTTGTTTGATTCAATGTATCGTATATGTGTAATCACACACATACACACCGACACCAATACTAGTGCACTAGCGCCATACTAACACTACTACCTGTACGTACACGCGCATTCCTCACCGTGTTTGTGTGTGTTGGTGAACAGACAGAGCACCGCATAGTGATGGGAAATAGTGCCTTTCCGGAATACAAAAAAAAACAATTAAAATAAAATGTGCTAATACCCGGTTTTAATCCGATTTCCCTAATTAAAATCCATACCAGCGTAATAGCTCAGGGGATAAGAAGCGTGACTACAAATACTGTGCTCATGCGTTCAAATCCCACTCAAGTCTAGAATTTTTAAATTAATTTGATCGGTTATTACGACTAGGAGATCGGGAATTATATTAATAAAATCCCGATCGATGGTCTCGATTCAGTTTTCTGTATTGTAAGGTAAATACTGATTATTAAGTCGGTGACCTGTGTAACTAGTAATAGTTAAGATCACCGACAGACAATTAACAAGTTGCTGTGTCTAAAAAAACCCTCTCTAAAAAGCTCCATCAGAGATGTAGGTTCTCTGGAATTTCAGGCGACTGTTTTCTCTTAATAATAATTTAAAAAAAAAACAAATCGATCGAGTTTTTTTTATTTCGTGCTTTCATGTTAAGACTACAAGTCTAAACAAACAAAATGCGTTTTTTATGGCGGAAGAGGATTTCATTGGTCGAACGGAGATGAGCGGTAATGATTCAGAAATTCCAAATAACTTGCTGACATTTGATTCTCGAGTTAGGTAGCTCAATGAATGAAGAAACCTAACAAGTCTAAATTGACTACGCAAAAATAAATCTTTGAAGTTATGAAATTAGCGACATAGAATTATTTTATTTCTAAAATTAGGTGTCGGCCATATCCTTAATAATTACCTAGTCCAATGAAATGCTTTCAACGCACGTGTCTTTATTTACAAGCACATGTCATCAACGTGTAGTGTTTGTTAGGTGACATATGACAAGACCATTCATTTTAATTTTCATGAATGGTCACTCGGTCACATGATCGATTTCGACAAATAATGTGCTTTTACGCAAATACAAACACGCAGAGAATGTGTACTCACGAATAAAAATACATACTACATTTCGTGGTATTTTTGTAAGAATCAAATTTAGTATTATTCAGGTCAGCGGTAAAAACATATAACATGTAGTAACGATGCATTTACCCATTTTACTGTGAAATATAACTGAAGATATGAAGAGAGATGTTTACAGTATAATATTTGCCAGGTAACTCATGTTTTTGGCTACTTGAACTAAATACCCATTTAGCCACTCATGCGATATCTTATGTTTATATCTATGGTCATATTCAAAATAAGCATTTAGTTTTCTGTGTATGAATAAAAAAAACACTATGAAGGTAAATTTCATCTCTAAAAGACAAATTTAGCCTTGACTACTTTTGGATCTCGCCAAACATTTTCATCTGATATTTTACTCAAAGCTCTGCATCACTTGGCTTTAAAATATCTCAATTTAATTAGTCATACAAATATGCATTTTGTTTCAGGTTCGAGTTTGAGTATTACAAAAAGTTTGTTGGTGTTGTTTGCAGTGATTGCGTACATGTTTTTGGCCACTCGAACTAACCACGCATTTAGCCACTAGTGCGATATCTTATGTTTATATCTATGGATATACATCTACATTATTTATCATATTCATGGTACAAACTATCAAGTTAAATGTAATTTTCAAAGACTCTATTTTTAACAATCATCATCATCATCAGCACTCCAGTTCAGTGATGAAGCAAGACTTCCCGCACCAGCATCTTCCATTTATTAATACCTAAACTCCTAACTACCTTATAGAACTCGTCCGCCCACCTTAGCCTAGGTCTACCCTGCCTTCTCTTACCCACAGGCTTGCTGGATAGTATTTCCGATACTATCCCTCCTGCTCTTTAACCCAACCTAATGTTAAAGCCCTAATAAACTGCACTACGTTCACGCTCTTATATAATGAGTAAATCTCATCGTTCCGTCTAATTGTAAATAGTCCCGGTGCCTCCTGAACAGGACCCAAGATCCTCCTAAGAATCTTCCGCTCGAACCTAAGAGGCCTCGATATTTAACAATAACAACTGATTATGTTTTCACTCAGTATTAAAAATACGCATTTTATGAATAGGATTTGAACCGGTGAGGTTTTGTTGAAGGTCCCTAGTTGTTGAGGCTGTGTCAGCACATTCCGATCTCTCCAGCTGCACCAACACATAGACGATGGCGTATATACAAAGGTTATTTACTAACCAACACAGACACAACATCCGCCCATTCAGTTTACGATACCATCTGTGAGAACAACGTGATCCAGCAACTCCATACAACCAACGATGACCGCATACTTCTATACATTAATACCCACTAATATACTACATTGACACTATCTCTACAATACACGCGAAAATCGAGAAGGTCATATCGAAATTATTATCATGAAAAAAAAACGCCATACATATAAGAAGTGTGTCATTCATACGTTAAACGCAATATAAAAATAAAATTGTATTTGTTGATGCATCAATGGAAAGTTTTCAAAATCGCCACATTGCATTAAAAAAAAAAACACTACAAACATATTATTATTATACTGATTGAAAATATAAATAAAATTGTTATATAATTTGATGACCTTTCTAAATGTATGAATTTGATATTAAATTCAAAGTGAAACAAACATGTATTCCCAGCATTTTTACATCCCTTCTCGAACAATCTACACCTACACTTATCATAGTTAAATAATTAAATCGTCTAGTTCTTGTATATTTAATTGATAAGTAGTCATTTAATAATTTTAATGAACAACAAAATAAAGAATAACCGAATGTTTACAAATACACACGGAGAGAAACAGCATCATTTCTATATTAAGACACAACGGCTTTTGGGAAAAAATAAATGCACATTGTCACGGCAAACATATGAAGTTTTAACGAATAATAATAATTTAAAACAGTGTAAATAATAAAAAAAATGGGAGTGGGATAGATAGAGGAAAATAACAGATGATAATTTCGATCGGTCTGAACTTTGGAGTTGATCGTGCATGTTAATTTAAATCGATAGTAAACAATACATAATTCATAGTTATAAAAAATATATTTGGGTCGAAACAATTGTAAGACAGTGTAATAAAAGCATCTCTTGTATATGTTTTAGTAATTTGTTAAATGAGTGTTTTGATTTGTGTAAATGTGAGATAATAACAATTGGCGGAACCAGATGGTTGTGTTTGACATATGGCAGCCATTTTGTGAAACCAGTGATAGAGTGCATCGAATATTCACCAGTGACTGGACTGACCTTGGGCTGTTGGGCGGGGCTTAGCACCTTGGAGCTTCAGGTGGGCGTGGCTTGAGGGGTTGGAGCTGGACGACTCTGGCTAGGACTACTTCCACAGGGAGGACACTCGAACACTCATCGATCAGACCACACACTTCCCACACAAGACACCAGTGTTGCCACACTGCGCACAGAATCAATACCATACCACCGCAATTAACAATGTAGACATACTACTTTCTAAACAAAACTCCACCATTTGAAGTAACACAAAAGCCGACAATATCTAACTCAACTTTAAATATGTTTAACAGCAGTCAAAAACCAATATGAATTTCACATAAGTTGAATAATAATGAGATTTTTTTTTTTGAAATTTTCCTAAATGGACTCAAATAGGAAAAGTTAGATTGTATAAAAATACTGGGAAGAAAAATGCGAAGGAAAACATTCCAAGAAAGTTTTCCATGGTTAAAATATCTATCATGCTTATACACAAGATATTTTATATTTATATTTTTAAATATATTAGGTCATATCGCTGAAACGAGAGACGATTGATGTTATTTCGTAATCGCGAAAATGATCACACAGTTGGCTGTTTAGTAATGTGAGTGATTAGCCACGAACTTCGTTCGCCTGGGTTTTGTTTGGAAATTGTGCCGTGATGGAGGCGGACGGCGCGAACACGGAGACGGGCGGCAGCATGGAGGAACACAGACTGGGACAACAAGGACTACAAGCCAGGTTAGGGGCGGGGCGAGGGGAGCAGGGGGTGTGGGGAGAGGGGGGGCAGGGAACAGGGGCACAGCGAGCAGGGCACCAGCGGGGCTGCGAGTCCTGGTGATCATTGATAATCTGGTGTCCTGTTCCTTGTCCTGTACTCCTGTTACTGCTGCCCTGCAAACTCATAATATAGCGATGTTTGTCCTTAAAAGGTGGCTCGTGTGGTTTGTTATTGTTTCGCCCGCCATAATGTGGTCTGCCACTGGTTTGCTTTGTTTACTCGCAGACAATCTTTTAAAATACGATCTTTTGCAGTGTGTGTTTGTTTAAGTAGTCTAGTCAACCACCTGTGCCAACATTTCTCTTTACTTCCTGCATATTTTACCCCTTTTACATAACCATCACGCACTGGATACAATTTTAATAATTTTTTTCCACGTTTGATATTTTACAGGAATTCAATGAGAAAATGTCGACTGGATAGTTATAGTGATTCGTCAATGTCTTCCCAGAGACTTGACGAAATCGTCGCCGCCCTCATGAAACCCATTAAAGATAATCGCCAAAATTTTGAAGTTGATCTCTCGGTAATTTCTCCATTATCTTGATAAAATTAAAAAAATATACATAGATTTTTCTATATTTGTTATGTTTTAGCTGTTAGAAGATTATCTGTCCGAAGCGGGACTGCGACAGTTTAACAATTCTACAATAGAAGTTATACCAAATTTTTCAGAATTAGCTCTGCTTATACAACAATCTGCCATTATTTACGGCAGAAAAGTCGATTTTTTATTTCAACAAGTTCAAGCGATCGCAGAGTCATTCGGCACCACTGAAAAGTATGTATAGGTCAATTTTTTATCGATAAGTGCAGATAAATTAATCTAATAACAATCATTAATTTTCACAGCAATTTAAATTTTTTGGGTTTTTCACAGAAAATTCCATCTATAATCTGTTTTGAAATCCTATAATAATTTGCATCCACCCTAATTGGTTTAATATTATTAGCATAAGTATGATAAGGTTCTTATGATCAAAATTTTTAGCCAAAATATAATTTTAAAGCACACACTCTCGTCTCTTCTCGTGCAGTTTCAAAATTCCCATTTTTAACATAATATTATATGTTATGTTATATTTACTTTTATTAAAGTGCATAAATAATCAATTTAACTGATGTAAGAGACTCGAGTGTACATACATTTTTTGAACTTTGAATTGATATCTATATATTTTTTTAGTGTTTCCAATGAAGCAGAAGAAAATCAACAAGAAAAATCACGAAGCAAAAATCAAAAAAGAAAGTATGTCGAGCTCATGAATTTTGAACCGATCGAATTGGAAGAAGTAAATAATATTCTTATTAAAGAAACCAGTGCTACCAAATCTTTTTCGATGTTACCAAAAATGTTCATTAAATTAGAGCCACGTACGATATCCAAAGGAGATTTAGAAATCAAAGATTACAAAGGGGAATCTATCGGAGTCGTTACGGACTTCAGGGTCAACTGGAATACAGACGAAACCGGCGTACTATGCGATGATCTTGACTTTTCTGTAGAAAAAGAAAAACACATTGAAAAAATAGTACCACCCATGAGTGATTTTATTAACCACTGTATGTCTCCAACGGATTCAGGAAATAATTCAGATTACGGAACAGATTATTCTCATCAATGCTCTACAACTCCATTACCCACACCTTTACCAGATTCCGATATGAACCTTGAAATGTCCGCAGACGAGAGCTGCTGCTTACACAATTCTGAGATACCAAAATTAGAGAACACTACCATAATACAAAAACAGAGCTTAAAGAGAAAAATAGCTGCCATTCCTGGTGAAAAGATAAGAGGAAATAAATTTGATCTCAATTGTCACTTTTCCGGTACCGCTGCCAAAGTTAGGTTAGTAGATTGTAATTTCAACCTGCCTATTGAGATGGTAGAGCAAGTGATCAAAAGGAGGAAGAGTCGAATAAAAAGATTGAGCAAAATAATGTCCAGTGTAAAATTAGTTAGTAAACATTTGAATACCATATATCTTCTCGATGCAATCACACCAAGTAAAAGAAACTCTTTAAATACATGGCGACGAAAAGAAGTGTTACGAAACATTAAATTAGTCTCTGAGGAATGGGACGAAGGTAGCTACAACTTACACGAATTTTTTTTTGTTCAAATTGTTATTTTGTGATGATTTTTTTAGATTTCATTGGATTTGATGTTGATCATCGGGATTTTGAAAATCGCCAAATTACAGGTATATTATTATTGTTCATTTACTGCACAGCAACTTTAATATTATTGGTTTATAAATATAAATTGATTGATTTTTAAGATTTGAAAGGGTATTCGTTTGACGAGGCAGAAAAATCAAGAAGAGCTTATTCTCGTTTATCTATTTTGTATAAATCAATAATTAGTGAAGTCCGTAATGAACACAAATCGACAGTTGAAATAGATAATATATCTTGTGATGACGGCTATAGAGATGATGATTGTTGTTCCGATCATGATGATGATTCATTAGAAATTAATGAAACTCTCATTGAAATACCTCAGCCTCAGATGCCTTGTAATGATAGTATTATAAGTGAAACAGATGTAAGTTAACTAGAATAAACATTCCAAAATTAGTACTCATATCGTGCTTCTAATATTGTAGACATTGGATATGAACGATCTTAGTAAACGTGTAGAAGCTTGGCATTCTTCGATAAAAGAAAAATTGATCGCAGCGGAGAAGCGTCAGAATTTTGATATTTTTTCATACAGTATGGAAGTCCTAAATGTGTGTAAAAACAACGCCAAGGAACCGAGTATTGAATTTAGCGATGTCGTGCGAGGAAAACGAAAGGAAGAAATCGCCAGATATTTCTTCGCAACATTGCTATTGGTAAATAAATTGTTTTAATAATAAAATAAAAATTATACAAATATAAATTTGTAATTTGTAAATTTCTCTTCCGTAGACTAATTCTGAAAACGTTCATGTGTTAAAAACGGATCCGATTGGATGTAAAGATTTCGGGATAAAGCTACTATCGGATAATGTCCGATTCAATCGTGACGATGCCTTGTTTTAGATTTTACATTCCAGAATGTATAGAAATTTATAGAGAGATATATTATGAAAATATATTTATTTATTTAAAAAAAATTTACTCTTGTCTTTTTTATTAATGATTTTACAAGCATAGAGAGAAATGTAGTTTTTATTACATTCATCGGTATTATTCTTCCGCTTAAAAATTCAACCAGGTGAGATTAAATGGGACGTGTTTATTGTTTAAAACTTGTAAAATCGTTAAAAAAAAGTAGCCGCAAGCATGTTGAAGGAGCGAATTGTACAAAAATGAAAATTGTATATCGTAGGTATAAAAAACAAAGAATATTTATTCTATATCACAAGTAATTAAATAAGGTATATTAGAGTTTAAACATAAGGGTTCCAATTGGAGCCATCTTCGGGGTGGAGCCTGTTGGTGACGAGCAGCACGACATCCACGAGCCACCAGAGGCCGAGGCCGCCCACAGTAAGCAGTTTGCCCACAGCAGTGCCGGCCTGACCCAAGCAGAACCTGTCCATGCCCAGGAAGCCGAGCAGGATGCTGTAGATGAGAGTGGCCGTGAAGTAATGGCGCGAGTACCGGATGCAGGGGAAGCCGTCCCTGAGGAAGGCGCGCGGCCCCCAACACTCAATGTCCGGCAACACGGAGCACTGCACCTTGGCGCGCTCCACCTGCTGATGCAGCACGCCTCCCCAGCGCACGCAGCCATGGCCGGCCTCCTGCTGCGCGCTCTGGTTGCCCTTGTGGTCCACGGGCTCCTGGCACTCCACGTACTCCAGGGGCAGGAAGCTGCACTTCACCAGGGCCGACCGAGGGTTGTACTCCTCCTGGCGCACGGCCACGCCCACAGCCATGCCGGCCACAACCACAATCACCAATAACCACCACGACTGCATCTCTTCACATCGCGCTCTTTATTTTGACACCTCAATGTGTGTTGCCACGTCAAAAATATGAAAATCTTCATTATACCAAAAAGGAAAACTACTGCAATTTTACAAGAAAAACATACTTAATCACACTAATACCCAAATCAACACAATAAAATATATAATCAACTATAAAAAAATATGGTTGGAGTTTCAGGAATAGCAATATTCGCTTAGTTGGTTGATATTCATTGAATTTCTCGATTTTATAATTGTTTTTTGTTCAATGTTCTTCAAATGAAGAATGAATAAAAAAATACATATACAATCTCAAATACCCCATTTTCCTGAGATGATTTCATTGCACAAACTAGTAGGTAAATCATTTAAGCGTATCATATCTGGTAAATTAATCTAAAGATGCACACATAAACTCGCTCTTTAAATTACTTGATTACTTGTTAAAAATCAAATTTAACGGTTATTTGTATTGATATCGGCGACTGATAAGACACGAGATTAGATAAAAACACCGCAAGCATGAACAGTGATACAAATACTCTTCGTAGAAAATAGACATTAATTTGTATCCAGTGTGTTGAGTGAACATGGAGCTTCAAAATTCATCTAGACCGACTAGACCGAGAAACGAATTGCATGTGGACAATATTGTTTCTTCTCAACCAGAATTAGGACCGTGTCCACCCGACGGGGGTTTTGGGTGGATTGTTTTATTTTGCGCAATAATAATACAAATATGTTTAACTAGCATCGTGTCTGCATACGGGGCGATGTTATTATTTGCAAATTTACAAAACCCTTACGACGAAGGTCAGGTATTCTACCTGTGGGATGACAACATTGTGCTCGTTCCCATATTATCGGTTGTATTTTCTTTACTCATGGAACCTTGGGGGAAAACTATTATACCGATTGCCAACAGCCCCAGACTTGTTACTATTTCAGGCATATTATTTGTTGGAGCCGGAGTTATACTTTCTAATTTTTCTGTAAATAATCCAGAGGACGATAAAATATTCAACACATTCTCTGGAATATTAATAGGTAAGATATACCTACTGTGAATATAAGAATTTACTCATAAAATCGTGTTGATAGTAAAACGAAGTCATTATTATTTTTATTTTAAACGCTGAAAATTGTATTTATCCAACCATTAAATATCGATGGTAAAACATCCAATATCTACACATGATTTGAAAAACCTGAATTTCAAAGTGTGAAAAATATATAATTAAGATAAAAAATTGTCTTTCTTTTGGAAGGACAATCCTTTTAAAATCCGTTTAGGGATTAATTTTCATAGAAGTGAATAATCCTTTTTGAAGATCAACTAATTTTAATGCTTTACATTGTTTTAGAAATTAATTTTCATGCCATATTCAATATAATACTGTCATGAGAGTGTGCTAGAGCTGATAGTATTGGTGCGTATAGTAATAGACTAAAGCTTGGTAGAATTTGTGTAAGGGCATACGCACCGCACGCACACACTCTCACAATACTATTATATTGAATACGGCCGTTAGAATGAATTTATTGAATTAGAGGATAGAATTTGATTTGCAAGATGAAAAAGGTATTTAATAGAGCTCTTGAACATTGATATATAAAACAAATAATTAGAAAGAATAATGTTGGGTATAAAAAAAACAATGATTTTTCCTGTAAGAAAAAAATACCTGCATCCAGTCTTTATGAATAATCTGTCTCGTTTTTATTGTTAATATCATGTTGTATAAATTATTTTAGGTTTGGGGAGTATGCTGACTTTACAGCAGTCTGAAGTTTTGCTATCTCACTATTTCAGGAGTAAGTTGAGCAAAGTTATGACCGCCTACAGATTGAGTCTCTCTCTCGGCAATATTGTAATGCCCATTTTAATATCGGAGCTTTGTCAAGTGTACGAATTAACAACAACCATACTCATATTCGCCGGAATACTTTTACAAAACTGCGTGATAGCGATAACTTTCAGCCGCCCCGTGTACATTACGAAGCCAGTCCAGCAAAATTATAATATTTTACACGAGGCGTCCGACGATGATGAGGAGATATATCCTACGAGAATAACAGGAGAAGTTACGGTGTCGCCTGATAATGAAAATCAAGTAAATACTACGGTGTCTGAGCGTATTGTTTCGGCAATGGTGGACGAGCAGGACGAGCAGGTTATTGGGTCATTCAATTCTGAAAATACTATAAAAACTATTGCCGTGCTCGAAACGCCAGTGATATTGAGGATGGATCCGACCAGAGACGAAGGACATTCAAATCGCGTTATGGAAAGATTCGAAAATACCCCACAATCTTTGTACAGAGAAACCACGGTTTCTTATCAAGAACCCAGAGACGATTTGTTCACTTACGCTGAACCAACAACGGGAACATTGAGGAGAACCGCAGCTATGAAGAAAAATATCATAATACTTAATGCCATATTGAAAGATCCGAAATTCTACGGGCATACAGCAGTTACTGTGGCTTCTAAATTTTCCACTTTGATCATGTATTTGCTCTTTCCGGCGTTTATGTCGCAGCAAATACCGAAAATGGAGTTTTCCGGTGTTATAATGACGGCTACTGTGAGCTACATAGGATCTACTTGTTTAAATGTTATAACTGGATTCCTTTCACATACAAACAGAAGGAAAGTTGTGATGAGATTGAGCATCCTAACTGGCAGTATTGCATTTTATGGTAATTATAATTATTTTAAAAGCCAAGAGATCCATGTTTGTCAAAAATATTATGTAATTTCTTTATGAAAAATAGGAGGTGAGATCCAAAATTAGTCATATTCATAGATATAAGCATTAGATATTGCATTGCATATAATGAAGTCGTGTAGCCCGTGTATTGTTGCACTCTTCTCTCCTATTCGATAAAGGCATAAGTGTGTTTCCCTCACTCAACACATTTCTAGTCATCACTGAGAGTGGTTGTGACAATACGCGTGGCGATTAAAAACCAATATTATTTTAAGCATCTTAAAGAAATAGTCTTTGGTAAAACTGAGCCTAGATGTATTTGAGTGTATGCTTGAGTCCATATGACATGTAGTAACAATGCATTTACCCATTTTACTGTGAAATATAACTGAAGATATGAAGAGAGATGTTTACAGTATAAAGTTTGCCAGGTAACTGATGTTTTTGGCTACTTGATCTACTTGAACTAAATACCCATTTAGCCACTCATGCGATATCTTATGTTTATATCTATGGTCATATTCAAAACAAGCATTGAGTTTTCTGTGTATGAATAAAAAAAACACTATGAAGGTTAATTTCATCTCTAAAAGACAAATTTAGACTTGACTACTTTTGGATCTCGCCAAACATTTTCATCTGATATTTTACTCAAAGCTCTGCATCACTTGGCTTTAAAATATCTCAATTTAATTAGTCACACAAATATACATTTTGTTTCAGGTTTGAGTTTGAGTACTACGAAAAGTTTGTTGGTGTTGTTTGCAGTGATTGCTACATTTTCCACCAATTCAGTTGATATATTATTGCAACCGATATCAAAAAAGAGCATGGTAGATTTTGATAAATCAGCCGTGCATATTTTGTCAAGTTGTACGGCGGGTTTCTTCTGCTTCTTTCTCACATTTATACACAACCATTCCTATTTCACCTGCTTTTATATTGCATCCGGATTTCAATTAGTGGCATTCATAATAAGCTTCCTACTATAAATAAAAATTAAATCAATTCAAGACTGCCAAATTTGATTAATTAGGGAATATGACAGTATTTTTTTAGTAATTTAAATTTAGTTAATATATTTCTTTCGATTCTTAATATTAAGTTAAGTCGGTTTATTTTCATAAAAAATATTTTTATTTCATAAACTAAATACAGTAACATATTTTACAGATTGTTTTATTTGATGACATTATAAATAAGGACCATCATATTTTATCATTGTTAAATACTCATAAATAAACTATGTAAATATAAAGCAAATTTATTGGAACAATTTTAAGCTATTAAAATTTCAAATACAATGCAACATAATTTAAATACATTTCATGTATAAAAATATTTATTTATACAGATAAATTGGTTTATAATACATACCTATGTCTTTTACTAATATTATATTAACGTAATATACTTTAAAGACATTGCACAATTTAGTCAGTGTAGAATGGGGTGAATGGAGACAGTTTTATCAAGCATTAATTTTATAAAATATGGAAACAATGCAATGTAAAGAATTATTACCCCTCATTCATTATAATTGTAAAACTTCCTTGGGAACTTTAAACGTAATAAAATATACAATTCAATTATCTTTCATCACACACTACAAAATGTTTAGAGAACCCAACAAAATGGATAGAATATAAACGGAAATTAAAAGGTTATAAATGTTATGCTTAATCTACAAATCTGTTTTTCGTCCCTATTCACCCCATTAGATTAGTCTGAGCGAGTTAAAAAAAAGATCCTCCAGCATATTTAATGATTTTGATTTTCCTGTTTTCAGTTCAATTGGATGTGTATATTTTAAACTTGTCAAAGTATTCAATATATTTTTAGCAATATACAAAAATCCAAATAATACTAATTTAATAAATAAGAACAGTCCATTTTTGAAATGGTATAAAAATCCAGTCCATACTATTTTACAAACAAAAATAATAATCACAGTGAAATTAAAATAATCATGTTTTGGTAACATCAAATCATAGATTATATGGCATGTATGAAAATGTTCTGATATATTATTCGTGATTCGGCTCAACCGAGCAAATCTAAAATATCACTGTTGGGTTGGCTGATCTTGTTGGAATTATTGGAGAGCAAAGGCTGTTGGTTGGCCGGTTTATTACTAGTATTATTTACAGGACTCGGTAATAACGTCTCTAATGCGTGCCAGTTTTGATTAGATATATTATTGGTCGCTTGGAAACCCATCAAATTAGAATTGTTTTGAGTGGGAGATTTCCATGCAGCGTTGTTACTCGATGACATACTATTCCAATTACTACTGACGGGGGATATTGCATTTTGACCGAAATTAGATTGCATATTAAACTGACTGTTGTAGTTTGTCGGCTTTTGAGGAGTCATTATTTGGTTTAGATTAGAATGCATCAGTTGTTCTGTGAGGTCTTTCGGTTTGTTTTGTGGCATCGACAGCTTCTGTTGGGGTGAAAGAATTTTCTTATCTTGTGAATTAAATCTTTGCATACTCTCCTGTTGTTGGGCAATCCTGTAAATCATAATCATAATAATAACAATGAATATGAAACAAATAATAAAAAATTCACCTTTGCTTTTCTTGTATACTCAATGAGTTCGATCCACCATTTAATAAAGGTAAGGTATTTGGTTTCGAAACACTTATTTGATTTGGTGAGCTTTCCATACTTAATTTTGAAAACAAATCGTCATTATTAACTGGTGATAGGGTGTTCGGGACCAAATTGCTTGTGTTTGAAGACAAATTAGATTCAAAAGTCCTGTAAACATAAATTATTTATTATAACTTAAATACTACTCAAAAAATCAAATGTCTTACTTAGATTCATTTTGTATGGAATTCAGCTGTTCTAACTTCGTTCGGTGTTCCGTTTCAACAGTCGCGACCATTTCCTTCACGAGACTGATTAAGGCACTGAATTGGCTCAAGGTCAGTCCGTTTTCTATACACAAAGGCATCAAGAAAGGGAGAATTTTTGTCGCCATAACTTCTTTTGTTATACCTAACTTTTTGTGAGTCATGGCCAATTTATATACACCTAAAAAATAAATGAAAAAAAAAAGAATTATAACAGGACAACAAAATTCAAATATAAATTTATATTAAATATTATTGACTTACCTAAAATACCCATTAAAACTGCAGGTTCTCTAGACGGGATTTGGGGTAGAAGCGGCAAAACATCATCCAAAACTAACCACTTGTCTAAATGTTCCAAAAGTTTACCCAAACAAACTAAACAATTTACTCTTACAGACAAAAAGCTGGTGGTCAAACAAAGTTTTTTAATTCTCGGAAGAAGAGCATTCTTCATCGCCGGAAAATCAATAAGTGAAGCAAATGTGGGAATGACGGATAAACATAGCTCTTGGATTTGTTGTGCGTCTGATTCTAATGCACGATACAGCATGGGTAAAACATCAGACTTTATTTCTTCAGGAGGTGTAAGTTTTAACAGCAGTTCCATTTTCTGCATGAAAATTAAAAGGATTTGTATGGGATCTTGTATTGTCATTACGGGCTTCAAATATGGTAGGATGAATCTAAAAATAAAATTAATGTTATAAAACAATGTAAAGGTTTAATGTATGATTTGAATTACTTGGTGAATTCTTCCTTTGTTGAGTTTTCAGCTATTAAAAGTACATTAGGTAAAACGAAAGGTACCATTGGTACATTTACACATTCCTTAACTAAACAAGGAAGTACTCGGTAAATGCAAACTCTATGTGGAAGGGTATGGATCACTTGAGGTAAACCTTTGAAGAATTGTGATTTTTGAAGATTATCCCATTGAAATAGAGAGTCTAAATAATTTAATGTTTTCACCCCAACATCATCAAAATATGGTATCTAAGAAAAAAAATTTCAGCAATTAGATAATTAAAGTATTTGAATTATACACTAAATAAATTATAGTCACTTTTATAAATTGATGAGGATCTGGTCGTAATTCTGGTGTAGAATTCAACATTAACTTAACATATTCTCGAAGACCTTCTGTTACACAATTCAATTTTGAAGTAGGCATTTGTTTCAAATCACTCGCGAATTTCTTACTTTTGCCATAGTTTCCTAGTGAATTGCAGAGTGATGATCCGTTTCCAGAATGCAGGCAATAAATAATCATTCCCAGAGAGTAAATATCGCTAGCAGCCGAGTGAGATGATTGCAAAAGACACTCTGGAGCGAGAAAATCGAGATTCGGTTGAGTAATCGGTTGCATGGCTTGACAATATTCTGTAAACGGCCAAGAGGGATTAGTCTGCGCTCCTTGGTTTAAGATGCAGAAATCAAAGCCAAATATTTTCCAAGCCCCTTGACGATTGATGATGATCGATTCGGGACATATGTTTTTATGAAGTAATTTTACATCATTGTGGAGGAATGCTAACCCTTCAGCTAATTGCATCAATCCATATTTAATCTCCACATCAAATAGTTTATAATTGGTCATGTGTGATGGAAGAGGTTGAGGCATATTTTCTGTATTTCCTAAAACATTCGCGAGGCTAGCGAAGACTGGTTCTGTTGCAAACGCCAAGCTATCTCGGCTTTCTTCTAGTGGATGTTGCACAGTTAAAATTTGAGGATGACGGAGTTTTGTTAAATGGGAGATTCCCCATTTTAAAGTTTCTAAAATGATGTCTCGTTCTCCTTTGTTGAACCGTTCGAGACATTTCTTTTCAAAAACAAATATAGATACTTCTTGACGAGTGGACTTTTTATGTCCCTTATAGATTTTCCACTGTAACCCTGTAGATAAAAAAAATTGAAGTATAACATAAATGCGTGTAAGAGCTCTGTGTATAGGTCTCAAGATTGTGATTTTTACAAGGTGGTCAGTTGAGAATATGAATGAAATAAATAAGGAGACCTGGTCCTGCGCTGGCCGTGTGATGGTCAGGCTCGAACTCCCTGGTTACGGCATTTCCTGGCAGCGCGGCCGACAGGACAGACACTGTGTTCGACACAGAACTGTACAAGCCTCTGATCACGTCCATTGCGACTTCTTACTGTCACTGTCACTGTCACTGTCACTGTCACTAAACTAAACTATACACTCTTGCAATATGTCACCCAACAACTTTGACACTTCACCGCTTGGCAACTCTACATTATTACTCATCGTTATCTGCAAATTTGGAGGTCAACTCTAATTTTCAATTAGTTTTAATAAAACAATACAGATAAACTAGTAGAAAATATTGGAAAAAAATATTTGTATGATATTCAAAGAAATCATAATAAATATATTTATAAATAAAATAAGTGTTGCCAAGACTGTATGAATAATCACCCAAACGTCAAAGTACTGTTTTTATTGTGTATTGACTCATTTTGGCTCGTCTATTAAAACTATTAGGGTACAAAAGTAAATAATTATCTTCAAAATTATTTATCACGTCATATTGGGACATTAATTTAAAAAAAATACAAAATAACAATTGTAATAATATATTATTAACATTATTGCAGTTTATTAATAATCTACTCTGATCATCTAATTCACCTGAAAGTTGCGCAATATAAAATTTTGGTTTATTTATTTGTTTCATATTCAAGGTCACGATAATAATCATCAGGTATTTCACAATATTTATATTTAAAAGTCTAAATACTATTCGATTTACTATTACAATTTTAAGGAATCTGCTTGCAAATAGAATGAATCAAGAGTCTAATAGACTACAAACGTTTGAGCAATGGTCTTCAGAAGCAATTATTGATCCGCAAGTTATCGCAAATGCTGGATTTTATTACACCGGTCAAGGTCAAGAAGTGCAATGCTTTAGGTATAATTATAATTGGCAACTGCTTTTGATTCACAACAATCGTATTTTTTATTAATTAATTTTCCAATATTTCAGATGCGGAGGAAAAATATCTGAATGGAATTTTGGGGATAATGTTATGATTCGTCATCGTCAATTGGATCCTCACTGTCCATTTGTCGTCAATCCTCTCAGCTCAGGAAACATTCCTTTATCGAATCCTTCAACTGCTAATAATGATGGGCAAAATACCAATCTGCCACAAAATTCTCATTCATACATTGACGATGTTGATATGAATTTAGATGAAATCTATAAAAATGATGCTATGAGATTGCTTTCCTTTGTCAATTGGCCGGTACATTGCAAAAATTTATTATTATTTAATGATTTGGTAATTTTTTAAAAATATTTTAGCTGAGTTATATTTCCCGAGAATCACTCGCAGTGGCTGGTTTTTATTATATAGGAGGAAAACCTGGAGTATCAATCGATAAAGTTCGATGTGCTTGGTGTGGTGGAGAGTTAGAAAATTGGTTACGTGGTGATAAACCAATTGTTGAACATACAAGACACTTTACCGGCTGTGAATATGCAAGAGACAAGGCTGAAGCTTTAAATAAGTGAGTATGGAATTTGTAAATGAGAAAAAAAACAATGTGGGTATTAATATAAATTTTTTAGTAATGAAACACTCAATCAAACTTTTTGTAATGAAAATTTACTCCAAACTAATATGTCTGAATTGGGCATTCAACCTCATGAAGCTCTCCACCATACCAATTACTGTACATTAGAATCTAGATTACAGTCCTTTGAAAATTGGCCCGAGAATCATTCGCAGAAGCCCAAAGATTTAGCAGCTGCTGGTTTTTTCTACGCTGGAAATTTAGATGAAGTATACATTTTTTTTATCATCTGATTATATTAAATATGTATTACTATATTTATTAACAATTTAAGGTGAGATGTTTCTATTGTGATGGTGGTTTGTGTAACTGGACACCCTCCGATGATCCATGGATTGAACACGCTAAGTATCTTTCCAGCTGTGACTATCTTAATTTAATTAAAGGAAAAGACTTTGTCAATCTTCACAGAAGAGATCGTTCTAATGTATGTATTTATTCATTTGTATAATATTAATTTATTTTACACTATGTAACTTTTTTAGGTCGTTCGAGATGAAGATGTTGAACATTGTATGAATAGCGAATTTGCATTAGCGGCTTTACAATGTGGCTTACAAGCTGAAAGATTAAGAAGAGCAATACGAGTGAGACTTGAAAAAACAGGTCAGCTTGCATTCTTTAGATACAATATATTTAATTATTCACTTATTATCTTTCTTTTCTTAAATTATTAAAATCTTTGTATTTATAGGAACTCCATTTCTTTCAACTGAAGCATTGATCGATGCGGCTCTGAATGAGCAAATAAACGAAACACATTTTCCAACTGAAACACTTTCTTCTTCTCCACCTTTGATCTCTACAGAATCAGCAGGGCCGTCTTCATCCGGTTCCTTGAGACAAGTTAGAGTTAATGATGCAGCAATAGATCATGTTACCAGAATGATAATTGATTCTGCTCTTTCTGGGACCGAGTCTCTTGTGAATTCATCAAATTCAAAGTAAAATAACATCGATTCATCATCTATGGTTTTTATATAACATAATATTCAGTTCTAGTGTTTCTAATAATATGGATGTTGCTACTCCCATTGAAAATAGTGTTGAAAGTGGTGCTAGAAATGAGGCACAGAATATTACCAAAGCTGAGCAGCCACAACATGAAGATGTTGAAAAATGTGTTACCAAATCTAACTCGATGAAAAGTATCAATAGTGTTTTATCTCTTGAAGAAGAAAACAGATTGTTAAAAGAAGCCAGAACATGCAAAGTATGCATGGATTCAGAGGTATATTTTTTTAAATATGTAATATAATTTGATCGAAGTATAATTACATATTATTCCAGTAATCTTAATATATATAAAATAAAATTTGAGTATGATTTTCAAGAGATTCCGTCAAACTATCACAGATTTTATTAACCATTTGTGTCTGCAGAAAATTTTCTGGGGTGGACAAAATAATGTACCATGGGTTTTTTTATCTAATTTTTTTAAATTTATCAATCTGGGGGGGGGGGGGGGAAACAACCCTCCTTACCCCAACCTGTGGGTGCTAATGTTAATTAACAAATAATACGGATAAATTATAATCCCAGTACAATAGCTCAAGGGATAGCATTGGGCTCAATAGCTCAAGGGATTGAGGCTCAAATCCTGATTTAATTTTGTTTTGGTTTAAGATATTTTTTTTAATAAAAAATCCCTATTCAACGAATTAAAAATAAATAGTTCAGAGTGTCCCTTTGATTCTTCACAAAGGTTTTCCCTGAGAATCAATTTATTGAAAGATTTTATACTAAGTAAAAAAAAACCATGTAAATCAATTAGCTGGATTTTATCTTTTGTCCTTTGTATTTATGTCTTGTCTTGAAGAATTTTACTTTGAAGTTTATATTTCAAATTATAAAATTACATATGTGTCAAGATCTTACCTACTGTATTTATGTACTGATTTTTTAAAAATAATTTTTAGGTCGGAATTGTCTTCCTGCCATGCGGTCACTTGGTAACGTGTATCGAATGTGCCATATGTCTGGCACAATGTCCACTATGCAGATCTAGTATTAAAGGTGTGGTGAAAACTTACCTCTCTTAAAGAAATTCTTATTTAAAAACACCGCACGAAGCAGGAAAACTAATATATTAAATAATCCTTCAAAACTAATATATTTGATTAGTACATGTGATTGAATTTAGCTTTAGTATGTTATAGAAATACGAATGCTCGCAGCATTTCTGCTTCCACAGTATGTATATTACATATTAGTTTTCAATATTATCACAGTCCACATACAGATTTAAAATATATTTATTTATTAGAATGTATATAATTGTGTTGGTATTCCAATGAATCTTATAATCTTATGTGCCAACACACTTTAAAATGCTGCCTACGAGGGATCATTTCAAATCATTAATATTATTAGTATTAGAAACAATGAGTGTTGTTTGTACATTAAATGTTAGTTTTATTCTCAAAGTCACTAATTTCTTTTTATTTTAAAAGAACAAACAAAAAAAATAGTTTATATGTAGTTAAGTAAAAATAAAGGGTCTGTGTAATTTCTAGTAAAATTAAGTAATTTTGACTTCACTATCTGTTGTATGTATGTTTTAAAATTAAATAAAATATATTTAACAAACACGAATGTTTAATTTGTTTTATTTTTATTATCAATTAAACAATGTATTGTTTTTAACTTACACTATTTATTTACATGGAACATAGTTTATTTATAGATAAGTTATTAAAACTATATTGGCCTCATATTATAAGTATAACGTAATTGCTACTTAAAATATACAAAACAGAATAATTGAATATAAGTAGGAATAGTATAAATATAATTAATATTCATTTTATGAATCAGTAATTTTTTAACTGGTTTTCTTAGTAAATGAGGTCCATTGGATTGGCACAATGGAATTTCTATATAAGAATATAGTGGAATTTCGATATACGATCCTAATTAATCTGTTTTAGATCCTTAGACGTTTGTTTTTACGATTAAAAATATATATTTTTTTCTTCATACGAGTGCATTTCTTTTTTTATAATACATGCAGATTGTTTTCCAAACGAAGATCGTATATCGAGGTTCATCCACTGTGTTCGTTTTATGATTAATTGCTAATAAACAAAGCTATTCAATTATTTTCGAGTCTTTCTGGGTCACTTATTTAATTATTTATATACTTTTTCAACGTCGAATCATCACACATGGTTTACAAGTACCTGGTACTACAAAAGACGGATGACAATGAGGGCATTCAGGATTTTCTCCGTAATATGGATGTGGAGGTTCTGCCTGATTATTATTAGTAGAATGAGGAATTCTCACTTGGAAGGAAGTTATCGCCCCATCTTCCTCATATCCAGGATGCTGTTTGTCCAGAGGGAACACGTAGTCAGGTATAAAGTACGAAGTCAAATTCAAGTTGTTCGTATTTGTTAAATTACTGGCGATCAAATCAATATCAAGAGATCTCTGAGTGGTGGATCGTGGTAGAGCAAAATCGGGTCTATTATCGTCAGATGAATTTGAGGGTTTACCTTCTACAGATCCTAAGTTAGGGGGCTCTAAATCAAAAGCTGGGACTGCCCATTTCCATTCATAGTAAATTGGTGGACCCATCGTTGTCGAAGCGATTTCAGAATATTCTGTTTTTGGCGGTAGAAGATCATTTGGTGGAGGTGGTGGTATTTTCGTTTCCTCTTCAGCTGGTGCAGTATTCAATACGATTATTGGCTTGAAGCCTCCAGGGTTTATTAAATTCTCTTCTATGGTGTTGAATTTGTCAGTCCGTTTATCCGCGGGCTTGATGAAGTTTTGAGTAGCAAACCCGGCCGTTTCGGAAGAAGATTGGATTTCTAGGTTTGTGTTAGGGGTAGAATTTGAAGTTAGCGAATTTATAAATTGTACGATGGAAGCGTCTTTATCTTCAACGGACGACGAAGTGTCGATTCTCACGTCAATTTTAAATGGCTGATCTTCTTCAGCACTTGCCTGGAAATTGTCCGTTTTAGTACTTCCACTTAGAAGCTCGTTATTGAAAGATGCTATGGATCTGGCAGTTGTACTACTCGGTTTTTTAATACCATGTGTTGTTTGTTCTGCAACAGTTATTTCCTGAGATTCTACTTTGGGGGGTTGGAAAAATTTAGACGGTGGATCAACCAGTCCATTGACTTTGATAACATTAGAATGTTCAGTGCTCGTTGCTAAAATTTTCTTCACGTTATTTTTCTTACTCTCATTTGATAATTGTGTTTGTGCTTTCTGTTGATTTACAGGAGCTTGAGTTCTCTTGTTGGTGTTGACTGGTTTGGCTGTCGTATATTTATTTTTGTTTGATAATTCTGTAGACCAATGTGTAGGAACGGGGAAAACTTTCAAATCATTTATGCTATTTATTATCGAATTATCGTCACCTCCTTCTGCGATCTGTTGAATTTAGAAATATATTTATTCATATGATTTTTAGTGTAATCGATATAGTATAATACTTACATCTTTATTTCCTTGTTCAGCATATTTATTGAAATTTTGCGAATATGGAACGGTTAATATATCAGGCCTTGGTGTTCTTTGGTGATCTTCATCATCGGCAACAAATGGTTTATCCCTTTGACCTGTATGTTAAATTAATTAAAATTATCATTAGATTATGAACACAATATCTATAGGTTAGTGGACACTTGTTGTATGACTTTAAGCTTAATATATGGTTTTTCTTGTGATTAGAGGCCAGTTATCAATCCCAGATATACTTCGATTATACGCATCAGTTTTTTTGTTCCCGAGAATTACACGCGTTGTCGCTCTCGCTCCTTGTTTGCAACCCCTAGGACCCATACTAACATACTCCGTCACTCCCCATTAACCAGATCCATAGTTCTTTTGAATGAATGGAATGCCAGTGGGGCGGAAAATGATATATTTATCATGCCCTACTGTGCATTCATGAGAAGTATGAAAGAATTCCTTAACTTTAAGCATTCTTGACGTTCTTTATATTTTTTATAATATGTATTATATATTGTTGTATTTCTTATATATTTCTGTTTCTTTTTTAAATTCTTACTTTTTCTATAATTCTGACAAATGTCCATCATTGCTGAACCGCATTAGGTTTTTCCTGTAATGGGTGATGGTGATGTAAGGCGATGATGGTTCATGCTTTACTATTATGATTGTATATATATATTTTTTTTTCGGACGCATATTTAACCCATAGATATATTGTTCATATTTACCTATAAGATTGTTGACATTGTAGTTTTGTTCAGAAGCTGAACAATTAACCATGTACCAATGATCGCAAATGAGCATTCTCTGTTGGAAGAGAGTCGTATTTGGACAAGAGTAGCTAAATTGTCTGCCCAATCCATCGCACATATGGTAAATCTAAAATAAATAAACAGTATATTCTATTAAGTGATGCATCCACACATTGATGATACGATTAATCAAAATATTGAGATATGGAGTCCATGACCCAGTTGATGTCAAGGGTCTTCTTCAACAATGAACCGCCCACAATTAGAACAATGTCGAAATATTTGTGGTGAATCACAATATATTGAATATGAAGACAATTGACTAACATGTGTGGGAAATATTATTATATTTCATAACAATTAATATCATTCATATGAACTCAACATAAAAAAATACGTATTATTATCAATCCTAAATAAGTATATCTATTTTTTTGTAGACAAGCACTCGTCTAATAGGTTTTAAAAATATCAAACCACAATACGAAACTAAAATACATACGTTGGGTATGGATTTTATTTCTTAATACGAAGTTTGCTTTTATATAACCAACAGCTGGACAAGGATAGAAGGAAAAGTTATATTTTCTGATTTGAACTGTGAAAATAATTTGGTGTAATTTTTGGCTTCGATAATTTTTATTTATTTCAATTGAGAATATTCGTAAGACAAAAATAATCGACATTTGGTGTTTTAGTTTTCTTGTTATTCGATTTTAATGTCTGTGTATTTATTTAAATCACCAAATAAAGTGGATATTAGCGTGTTTTAAGTTAATCCTGAGATTATAAAATTCTCATAATGTCGATCCTAAATATCAAAAGAAGATTTTTTTTAAATTTAAGTTAATAAAGCATTGGTGGAAATTCATTGATTGGTGGCGATTGAAAGGTTTGTGAAAACAATTCATAAAAAAATACAATTTCAATGTGATAAGAGAAAATTTCTCTTGTCGTTTTACCGAAATGTTAGGTGTATGTAAAAAAAACCGTCTGATTTTGACAATAAAATATTATTTCAAATGATTATAAGACAACAAAAAATGTAATGTAAAAATATGGACTGTATTCTGCCATTGTCATTTATTATTTATTCATCCTTATTAATAAAAAATGACGGTAAAACAAAGGTAACGGTAAAAATGAGGGTAATATAAAGTCCATCAGGTATACATATGTCGTTATGCCGCTAATGGGCCTGATTGGTCACACCGCAAAACTATTACAAAAACCGTCATTCACTGATTTCTGAAGTTTTAATTTTTTTATCTGATCCGATAGAAAATATATCCGATTTTCTTAGATTTTGGGAATATGTAAAAAAATATATACCAATAAAATGCGATGATTCCAACGGTCACCCATCCAAAAAAAAAGTATTAATTTACCTGACATCCAGTCTCCAAATCAGCGTAATATCCTGAAGCTCTCCCCTGGCACGTGAAACTCGTCTTTGGTATCTTCAGTGGTTTCTGTTGATTAAATATAAACGATTTGATTAGCGATGACATTTTAAAGTAATTTTCATATATAATACGCGTGAAATGAGCTCACATTGAGCAATTGAAGTTTATTAAGTTTACAGTTTCAGGGTGAAATGCATAAAGCGTGCAAAATTGAGAGTATCTTCGGTGACATTTTAGAAGCATCAGTCCTAACGATAATGGGTCTACAAACTTAAGTGAATCCGTTCCAAATTATGTTTTTTGGCGCCGCCGTTAGAAAATAGAACACTTTTTCAAATGCAAATCTATTTTTTACTCAATATTTTTTTGTTGGAATCGTATGTTTGTTATTATAACATCGGATTGAGATCACGTTTGTGAAGACGAGGACGTCCAGTTGATCAATATGCGCGGACATTTTCCATTAAAAAAAGTGAATCTTCCATTGATCACACCGAAGATGGTTTTTTTTTTTACACTAATACAATTTCTTAAATTTGTATGAATATTTGATTACATATCATAATTATTATGATGACGTTTTTAATATAAATATAAACAACAAAAAATAAAATTATATGTTATCCATACAATTTTTCAATCAGTCTTTATTGCTCATGTACTCATGAGATTTTTTTTAATCAGCTTAATTCAATATTGGAGATTTAGCGTGAACAGCTCTTCATACTTTTAAAAGTGTTAAACCATACCACAATAATATTTTTAGAGTAAATGTCAAAATTGAGACCTGGGCCATGACAAATTTGTTTACAGTTATTGGGCAAGAATAATGACGATCTCCAATCACATAAATTTCTAATATTTTCTTTAATTTTCTTTGATTATATTTAACAACACATATTTTATCTGATTCTTATCTAAAGGAAAACCTAACATTTAATTAATATTCAAAATCATCGTCTAAAATTGGTTTTATTAGCCTATAAACGTTCAAATGTAAACAACACAGGTTTTAATAAATTAATTTAATTCTTCAAGTGTCTGACATACCAACTTACAATTTATCGTTTATTCACAATTAATTATAAAAATTAAAAGAATATCTATGTGACATTTGGAACGGCTTTAAATATAAACATCATATTTTGGTAATTGTATCTAATTGAGCTCTTAAACTCTTTTTGATAGGAGCTTTAGTTCTTTTTTTTCATAAAATTTCAATTAAAGGGAAATTTTCATTAGATTTTTTAATGATTGAGTGCTGCAAGGTCAAAAAAATATTGTTAAATGTTATTATGAATTTGATATTTACATGTAAATAAAATATCATCCAGTACCTCTGACTTTCCTACTATAGTTTTATGAAAGAATAATTTATCTCCTAATAAAAAACCTAGGATAAAATAAATAAAATTTAATTCTAAAAACAGCTAGCAATATGACTGAAGAGGTTTGATAATGATGAAATAGTGTGTTTGTGAATTATTATTTTAATGAATGATTTGCGTAGTGTAAGATTCAAGGAAGCTTGTTAGAGAAGCCTTGATTTATTACTAAATTATCGCATTCCGATAAAATAACTCCTTGTTTATAACAATATTTAAAAAGTCAATTATTTACATATGCAGACGCACGACATTCGTGCAGATGAAACTTAATAAATAACTCGATATTATGTTATTTACTCACATCTGTAAAATCACGAAAGCTGATCATTATCCGATGGTGAATTACACGTTCAATTAAAATCAATCAATTACATCATAACAATCCGTTGTATGACTTCCGTATTTTAGAATTATCTCAAATGCAACATACAATCTTATCAAATGAAAATTATCTCAAATTCATCGTAAAATTGGTTTTATTAGCCTGCAAATGCTCTAATGTAAACACAGGTTTTCATGGAAATGTGGTATACATTGAATTAATATTAAATAACTAAAAATTTATCGTTTATTCACAATTAATTATATAAACCGAAAGAATATCTATGTGAAATTCTTGAGAAGGCTATAGTTCGATTAAAAGAAAATTTTAATAACATTTTTCTAATGGTTGATGGTGTTGCAAGGTCAAAAAAAGATTGTTAATTTGATACATATAACGATATTTATGAAAACCTAGGGGACATTAATTTAAATCTGCAATGACGTTAATTTTTAAATTAATTATATCCTTAATCAAAATTTAGTTCTACAAATATTTGTGATCTTATTAGTCAACGTTGAACCCGGATTTCCTAAAATAACGAAAACTGTGCTTATTTACACAAATATATATGGAAACAACTGGTTTCAATTAACATTTTTTCAAATAATCGGCTTGATTTATTGTCACGTTCAAATGACAAAACTGGTTTACTCTAAGAAAACAGTAGAAAATATATTGCTATTGTGAAAAAGAATACATAATTTACGCATTTTTCGATATTGGGTCGCGAAATGTCAACGGGCGAGTGTTTCACTGTTTTTCTTACATAAAAATCGCATATTTTATCTTTCTTGTCGACAATTAATTCAAATTGGATTGTAAATCATCGATGATGTTTGCTTTTTTTAATATAGGTAAATAATTCGGTGGTGCATGATAAAGATATTAAATTGATTATACGTCATTATAATTTTCAAGGCGATCATTTAGTCAGACCAAAATATGTCTAGAGATAATTATTTTATATGATATATTTAACTTGTCAATTGAAAAATTTCATATTTCCTGTATAATTCATTGTTAATATATATATTTTTTTTAATAATTTCGCAATATTTTTCATTTCCATTTTTATAGCATTGTAAATTATTCCATTTTGAAGTAGCTCTTTTTGAATAACCTAGATTCTGAATACAACACTGAATATTACAATGAATTATTTTTTTATATAAATTTAAAATATATAATCCGCCCACTAAAATCCAGTATTGATTTCTTCACAATCAATATTGACATACATTTTTTTTAAATTAAATATTTCTCAGTAGGCTCATAATACACAATGATGAGGTATTCTCGTGACATAATAATTATCATTGGGTATTTTATAATTAGTGTGGGACATTTTTCGTCTGTGTGAAATTTGAAATGCACAATGAGAAATCATTACATCTTTTTTTAACCAATTAATAAGAAAATTTACTACGCTCATTTGTTGTATACAATGGAACCCAAATAACCTTTCGCTAGTTATTTCACGAATGCATCTGAACGGTGAAGAAATTATGAGTTCAGCGATATCAAGCATTAATGATTTCTTATCAGTATTAGTAATAAAATTTATACTTAAAAAAACTGCATAAATTGTATTTTTCATTTAAAAATATATGCCTTTATTTATACGAAGATTATAGATTAAAACGTAGTGTTGGGTGAATAGGTAATGATATAAAAAACCGGTCTAGAAATGTGAGTTCAGGGTTGTAGTTTCAAGGCGACTCATCTTCACCATCATCAGTAGTTTATTGCTTCAAGGTCGTATAATATGCGCTCTTCTTTAACGAGATATTAAAATTGTTATACACACCATAAAAATTGGCCCGAGAATGCAAATTTTGTAGATTGTATCGCCATATAATATATCATGGGGGACATCGTATCTATGGGTTAGAAGACACTTGTTGTATGTCCATAAATGTCGATTTGGAGAAAACAGCATTTTAAAATTCATACTTTACGGTTAAGGTACTTGATAAAAATTATCTATATATTTTTGAGACGTATAATATTTTTCCAGAACATGGCTTTGTCTATAAACTATGATTAAAAAAGTGATATATAACAAGTGTCTACTAGCCTATGTAGATATAAATCGTAAATAAAAAAAAACATCGTACAGCCGCAGATCAGATTTCACATAGTTTGGATGGTTTTCAAAGGTCAAAGGTTATCAGTTAGCCGAGACCTTTGAGTGAATATTATTATTATATAATTAAAAAATATATATTGAAAAAATACTTTCAATCAGTGGGAATATTTTAAGAGAATATTGATTTGATTTATTGATAAATTGAATTATATTTAAAAAATAATTAAATACATTAAATTGGTAGGATATTATATAAACTATACTATATCTTCCCTCTAATTAATATTCTCATTCTCAAAATTGCACTCTTTATATATATTTTTTTATTTTAAGTACAAAGTATGAAAAGTGAGAATGACTTCAACGCGCCGGATAATATAAAACCCCAAAGCTCATTAATACTAAGCTCAATACATAATTATTATTTATTATAAATATTACATTGCGGTAATGTTGATATTAAGATTGATTTGTTCGCGTACATTTACCTGTACAATTACTGTCTCGTCAATGTCACACTTTAAATTGCCTTTAAACTTTGTGGTTTTCAACCTACCTTCACTTTCTCACCATTATTTTATATAATACACTCAAACATCAATCGAAAATCAAAGTTATCTGATATGAATAAAAATTATGAGCACGACTTTGAAAAAAAATATATAAATAAATACATATATATATTTATAAAATTGTTGTGTACTGAAGAACTTGTAAAATGAACCTCATCTTCGCATGCCTTGGAACAAAGAATCATGTAACGTGACCTTTGCTAGTCGAAGTAACTTTATAATAACGTAAAATTTAAGCAAACAAACTGCCTCGTATAAAATTGTGATTATTGTCGGCATTAAAATGGAAAATATCAAAGTTCGTCATCGTCATTTCCTACGTAATATGTCAATCAATTCAACGACTCAATTTTAGAGAGTTCATGGCCGATGATTATTGTCAAGTGTTATTTGAAGCAATGACGAGATTAATTTGATGATCAATTGAATATGATATCAATATTTCAGGGCCGTGACGAAATATGCGATGTTCGTAATTTGGATTTGAAAATTGAAACAGTTTATCTTCCTGTATTTATTATTTTTTTAAACATGTTTTAATCAATTGAATTAAATAAAATTCAAGTAAGAATATCAGTCAATATAATCCATGTTGTGTTAAATAAATGAAGCTATCAAAGATCATCAAAAAAAAGTTTTTCCGTGTTTGCATTTTAAACCATCAAAATTTAAATAGCTACCATTTAAAGTGGATGACCTTTTCCATTACAAGTCACTCTAATTTGAGATCAATAACGAAAAAGTCTGAAGTTTTTGTTTTTTCATTCTTAAAATTCAACTGCAACATGCTATTATCACAATAAATCAATTTGGGAATTCATTAAATTATATAAATAAATGTATCGGTTTATTACATTTTTCCACGTGTGCTGAATTTATTATCAATTTAAGATTAAAAACATGATAGTAATCGTTACGAGATTTTATTAAATATTTATCATTTTGTAAATTTGATGTGGAATTTTTCCGGTTCATATATGTTTTTGACATTTTGAACACGCTGTGTGCTTTAATTTCAATTTAATGGGGTTTTTGTCCCAAGTTGACGGCCATTTTTTAATTTCTTATAATTACTGCCAATACTGCGAATTGTAATTGGCAGAATTGTAATAAAACCTTTATTTAGGTGTAAATAAAAGGAAATAGGTGAAATTGAAATTAAATCGTCTATTTTACGTACTAGTAAGATACATACTCGTATATTATTATTGTTTTAACCATGATCACTTTATTTCACAATAAATCATTGTCAAAGCAAATTTCACCAAAACACAACTTTTCCAGCAAGACTAAAGATATCTTGAATAATTTATTAAAATGTATACTTTCATCGAACTAATTACCTTCGTATTAAAAACAAAGAGCATCTAAAAACATTATCGATTTAAATTATTAAATAAATTCTAAATATTTTTAGAGGTATTTAATTTGATAATGCATAATAATTCCACATTTTCACATAATAAAAAATTCTTCTGATCGATAAAAAAAACTACTTTAAAGCAAAAATTAAATCAAAGCTCAAAATATAACCATCCTATTGGAAAATCAAGCAGAATATAAAAAAAAAACATTAATAAATTGAACATTAAATTAAAATTATTATAGTTTGTATCGACTGCTCCAGCGTATAACATCTTAAGTCTTTACGGAACTGAGCTACATATTGCATGTGTGAAATGACAAAAATGTTGGTTTTCAATCATTATTTAACCTATTAAGTGGGACTTTTTCGAAATAGTAAAATAGTCCTATTTGACTGGCAACTAATGTAGATTCATCCATTATCTATAACACATTTCATGTCTTTGTCAATAGAAGGTATTTAATCGTAAATTGTTATATGTTATAAATAATAATTAAACCGAGTGACACGTGACAGGCAGTGTTACCAGATTGAATAAGTGGCTCAGTTCCATAAAGACTTAAGAGCACAAATATTTTTTTTGCACTTACGATATTATACGCTGGAGCAGTCGATATATAGTTGATTTAATAGAAATTAGGAGTATTTAGCAATATAGTACGATGTGACCCGATTCACAGTTGTCAGTTGTATTGGACGGTGTTAGATGTAGAGTAGGATGTTTATTTTTATGTGAAATGGCACAAATAAATATGAAACAATGCTCACTTCATTATAGCATGTTACATGAACACGACTATTGTATTGTATTGTATGATATTGTAGCTCGCTACCACAATACCGTACAACACTATTAAGTACTCGTTCGACTCCCGCTGCGTGAAGATTCTTCTTCTTCATGATAGGTCATCCTCGTAGCCTTCTCACTAAATTGCTATCTATTTATTTGACAAAACGAAGCCATTTCCAATACACTGTTGCCATTTTGTTAATTAGTAGTACATTCCCACACCAGATTGCATTCTAAAATTAAGTCGATGTTGAATATTGCATTTGCAGGGAAATATTTGTCGGCTTTTTTATGAAGAAGTAAAACTTAAACAGTATGTAAGCGGGTTGTATATTAATATTCATCATCTTCCACTTAATGCTCCTCCAGTTATTAATTCCCAAACTCCTAACTACCTTATAGAACTCGTCCGCCCACCTTAGCCTAGGTCTACCCTGCCTTCTCTTACCCACAGGCTTGCTGGATAGTATTTCCGATACTATCCCTCCTGCTCTTTAACCCAACCTAATGTTAAAGCCCTAATAAACTGCACTACGTTCACGCTCTTATATAAAGAGTAAATCTCATCGTTCCGTCTAATTCTAAATAGTCCCGGTGCCTCCTGAACAGGACCCAAGATCCTCCTAAGAATCTTCCGCTCGAACCTAAGTAGCCTATCCTCTTCAGTTTTGGTAATAACCCATGTTTCTGCACCGTAGGTTACTACTGGCCTAATTAGCATCTTGTATAGATATTAATATTAAAATGTGTATTTATTACAGTATAATATTTATATATAACTAGGAACTACAGTGGAACCTTGAGATACGAATTTAATTCGTTCCGGGATCATCGTCGTATGTCAAAATAATCGTATCTCAAAGCAATTTTTCCCATACAAACTGCCATTATTCCGTTCCAACCCCTCTAATAGTCATAGCAAAAAATGGTTTCCTCAACTTACCACGTGTTTTTGAATAACAAAAAATGTTTATGTACATTTTGTAAAATCGGCAATGATAATTGGGAGGTGGATAATTTGAGGTTAAAATAAATAAACTAGTTATTACGCACATAATAAATATTTATTGCTTATTAATTGATTTTTATATATACATACTTCTTGCGCGAAATTCTAATAGTGATCTTCCATAAAAATTAGCGCCTGCTCCAGCGTTTAAAATCGTAAGTGCAAAAAAAGTCTGTGTGCTCTTAAGTCTTTATGGAATTGAGCCACAAGTCAAATTTACATTTTTAATTTCTGTTAGTTATTTAGTTAAAAGATTAAAATAGAGGTATTTTTTTATAATTGTGTTATATTTGGAATGATAAAAGAAGTCATTGACTTATACCACACTGTAAATTATTCAAATATATACCATAAATTTATGGTTCTGATAAGAATTTTTTTGTCAGTAACTCGCCATTATGTCAAAACTATGAAGTATGATATTTTGGCAGTATACCATCGATATTCGGTATTCATCATAGTTAGGTAGTTAAAAAAACCTAATTTTTTATGGGTTTGGGATGTATTATATTATGTTCGGCTAATATTTGGCATAATATATGTAGTTTACCACAAAATAACTCATCGTCTATCTTATAATATTTCCTCAGTTTGAGACGCAATTACTTTCTTTAAAACCATTAATTCTAGGGGAATACCAAATGCATATTTAAAAAAAAAATCCTTTAATAACTCGGATCAAATAAATCCGCAAACTAAGATATTATTCCCGGTGAGAAATTGTTTTATTAATACTTATGATTGATAAAGTATAAAATATTAGACAGTTTAACGATCCGTTAACAGTAATCGTACTAAAAAGGAACTTTTCACACTTCAGCGAATTCAGACTCGTGCAAACACAATACATTCTTAAAAAATGCATTTAAAAGTTCAAGCACCTCGATAATAATATCTTCTAGTGTAATAGTGTCTGCTGATTGTAATCATCATCAAATATTTAATTATATATCATATAATGAGAGGGTTTCCATAATTTGTAATTAATATGAGATGATGATAATGAAAAAAATAAAGACATAATATGAAATGGAAATATGTATGTCAATAAACGTCATAAATTCATATACAATACATATTCAATATGTAAAGGACTTTTAATCAATAATAATTATGAGTAAGTTTTTTATTTAAATGCAAGACGATCTTTCATTGAATTTATAAAATGGTGGCAATTTGAGAACTCATAAGATAATAAAAAAATGTACATAGTTCGATACTAACCATTTTTTTAATTAAAACTAATTATTAAATTAAATTAAATTTAAATATTTTTTTTTGTATTTAAGCTTTGTGTAAGAATGATTTTTTCCACAGTAATATTTTTCATAATATTCACATGTACAATAATGGGACAAACTTTAGAAATAAAGAGTTAATTCGCGGGTGTATTTTGTCAAAATAAAACACCTTTCAAAGAAAATAAATCCTTGATTTCAATCATATTAAAAAAAGAAGTGAAATATTCGAATTACAAGAGTTATTATTGACAATCTCGATTTATTGTTTCATGCACAAAATAAAATATACATGCATGAGATGTATTTTTATATATTATCAATTATTAGATCTGATATCGACATATGCACAGGTATTTGAACCATGACCTCAGATATTGTGCATGATCATTCATAATATAAAACAGTTCCTAGAACATTGACAGCCCATAAAAATTACGTAAAAAATATTCTATAAAAATAAGTAGGGATATTAATATTGAACCGATCATACAGGGAATAAAATCATGATTTAACTCGTGAATATGTATATAAAAAAACCACATAATGAATGACTTTAATTGCAAAGGTTGGCTAACTTTTATTTGTAATTATAATACAATTAGCGAAGTGCTAAAAATAATTCTTGTAATGGCAATTAAGGTGCGGATTGTTAATTTTATCGGGGTGCCTTTTCATATGGTGATTGATGATTGTTTAGTGACTGTTGATGTCTTAACGTTTATTTACAGCCAATAAAACGGCTTTGTTCAATTATAACATAATCGTTAAAATATATTCATAAGCCAATAATCATAAATTGAGTTGATGGAAACTTTAGTTAGGGTCTTTTTCCCATGAAGAAAGCGCTTCTTCGGCGATAATGTTTTGATTTAAAAATTTGTAAACAATTTTCATCAATGATTTTATTAAAATATGGCAATCGAGAATTCTTCATCTAGTTCAATTTTTTATGTTTTTATTGTAGTCTGAACAGCTTTAACAACCCATAGTTGATTTATCTATAAATCAATAATTTTAAAAATAAGTTCTGCTAGGATGATATTTTTTTCAGGGAATCAAACTTCTCCCCTTCTCAAATATATTCATTTTGAAGATTATTTAAAAGAAATGGGATTGTTTCTCTGAAAATATTTTTTCCATACTATAGATATTTGTTTAGGATATTTATCATTTTGAATTAACTAATAACTTATAGAAATATGTTATTTGTAATTTCCTCAGTAATTATATTACAGAGTATTAGTACTTCTGACTTGTAGTCATAGCACATGCATAATTATTAAAATAATTCATCAAAATTATAATCTTCACTATATATATGTATGTATATAATACTAATTATGTTTGTCTAAGGTGTGTTTATGTTATATGTATGTATGTATTATTGTATAAACTAGAGCTGAATGTTGATCATGTCTTTTATAAAATATTCCCTCGCACATGCTTATAAAGGTCTCAAGAAGATTATCTTGTTTCGTTTCATCAGGAGAGTCTCTCCGTGGCGAATGAACATCATAATAAAAACAGTAACTCGTTGTAAAAAATAATAATGAAATGCTAAAGTGATAGTTGTATTAAATGGGCCACAATGTCAAAGAGGCGTTGTAGGTTGTATTGGCTAATGTAAGCCGCTCCCTTGCACGTCTATTCTATTCTATTCTATAATTTACGCAATATCTTACTTTTATATATTCGAGTAGATCGTAGTAGATAGAGAGTAATAATATAAGAAAGGGGGAATCTCGTCTTTCGAAGAATATTCGACTCCCTTATATCAAGACTAAAATTCATAGGAATGACAATATAATATGTTAAATTATACTTTTTTATGTTGAGCTTCTGTTGACTGTATAAATAGCCAGATTCAAATAAATGCGGTTTTAGTTAAAGTATAAAAGCCACATTTTTTTTTTCAATAATAAAACTACTCAAGAAATGTTACAAAATTGTTATAATTCTGGCTTTTCCGACCATTTTTATACGACTGTATATGTTTAATTTAAACAAATTAATACTACAGTTTATAAATGCTTAAAATGTAAATACTATTTATTCTTTCGAACAAATGAAACGTAAGCATGAGCTTACTGAAAGCATCATTTTACCATAATAAATCAATTATTTCGTTTGTTAGTTTTCAGTTTTTATGTCTATTTTTTTCTTAAATAAACTCCAAAGTGTTCGTTTTTTTAATAAGAGGGCATTGATACAAATATAAAAAAGCTCATGATTAATTAAACTGGCCGAATAAAATACTAAGGGAGCTTTAAGCGAATTCATACTTTATTTATATTTTCGGTTTTATAAAATCAACACGTAGGTGATTAAAATTCTTTCGGTAGTATATGTAATAATAATATAATTGTATATGTTTTAATGAATGTTCGCACAGTTTTATGATAAATACACAAAGTGTAACAAACGCGTGCCGATTGAGAAACAATATAATGGTATTTAACAAAAGACTTTTATTCGTTTTCGATGTTAAATGTCGGTTTTATTATGCCGACGCAATTCTCGTGCGAAAAGTTCCATATAAAATGCCTTAACAATGGTATTTACGTAATTCAAACACACAGTTTTATTGATCGAGTACGTCCTTCGTCATCTTGTGTCCGTCCATTTTCAATTTAATTCGCTCATTGTTTAGAATATTTTGACACAAATCACATTATGTCGGTCATTTTCGCAGCTTTTTATAACAATAATCGTTTTTATATCAAACCCAAATCCATAGCTCATCTTTGTATACAGTACAACAATACAGCCTTAATTGGGTGAAGGACGAATTTATGTGTTTTGTAATACGTTCAATTTCGCAACCATTTAACGATCGTTGTTCAATGTGTTTAAGGTTTAGTTCAGAAGTTCAAATAATGTTTAATGTGGAATTTAATCGATACGAATACAAGAGCCGCCTAGTGGCCCAGTGGTTAGTGTAACGGATTCGTGAGTGAAGACTCCCGGGTTCGATTCACGGCACCGGAGTCACTTGGTAGATCTAGCTTAGCAAACTAGATCTTAAGTACTCATTGCTGTGTGGTGGCCTGGGAAACCATCTCTACTATATTCTCCCGTAAAGGCCAAGGTGGCCTGGCCAACCCCTTATAAAGGGACTCCCGTCAATAGGGAAGGCGTCACGATATTTATTTATTTATTTATTTATTTAGAATATAAGTGTCTCGATATTCAGTTCATGGACGCGAATTTAATGTAATTTGTCATGACAGATATATTATTGATAAAATAGCGTTTGTTGGTGGCGAAAGCCTTGGTGATTGTTTCCCGTGTCTTGGTGTTATTTATGAAGATTCGTCGTGTTGATTCTATAATAGTATAAAATTATAGTTTAGTATTGTGCAAGTAAATATTACAAAGTGTTATTGAATGTTCCATAAACGATATACCGTGACCGATTAAACAGCCCGTATTACACACGAGATAAAAACAACTCAACATCATCGTCATTATGGAAATTTATATTTGCATAACTGATTAATCAATAAAAATATTGGATCCAAAATTACGGCAATAGCATTTATTCAAGTCGTAAAATTCTCGGAACGAAAGTTGTTGATTTTTTTGTATAAGCATTATTGATTGACGAAAAAAATTTGACATGGAAAATGAGATATTAGTGCGTCATAAAAATATCTTGAGATTCAAAAACGAGATCTAGATACATATTTATTACAAGGATAAATTATTATATTCAAAACAATTAAAATAATAAAATATCTCCATTCAATATTGTATAGGAAACAAATTAAAATGTGATGTACAGTTTGACTTAGGAATCGAAATTCATTTATGCCACGAATGCAAAATGGGGATGTAACTTTTTTTATATATATTAAATTATGATTAAATAAGCATTTAGTAATAATTTTATAATATTTAGTAATTAATCAAATAAGCATTTAGTAATAAAATATTGTTAATTAATTATAAATATTAAAAAACGCGTCCACCAGTTACGAATTATATATAGAACAATTCCAAACTAAACATCTTCTTTTTAGAAAATACTCTTTATTAAGTTATTACTTGATTTATTAGTATTGCAATATATTATTTTTTATATAATATTGATTTATGCTTTTAACATTTTAAACAAATATCAAATGAACAATTAATAATTGTGTAAATTCAATATAGGAAATAATCATAACATAATCCCATAAACCTTAATTGCCTATTAAGCTTCAATTGCATTTTGTTATTAGTGTATTAAGAAAATGTCGCCATAAATTAAGTTAACCATAAACTTAGTGAAAGTTTTTCAAGTACTGTGCATTTTTCTTTTTATTTAGAGCCAGTAGATTAATTTGACGTAAATTTGTTTTATTAATAAAATAATTGAAAATTGAGAAGAGTAACTCTCCCTGCCGTTTTCTAAAATAGGTAGCTTATTAAATTTCATATGTAACAGCCTTTTATTAAGCTTTTTAAAATATTCAATATTAAAATGCAAATAAGAAAGATGCATGCACTTAAAATTATAAGAAATGTATTAATTATCATAAAAACAGGTTGTACAAAATGCTGCTAAAATTAAGGTTGAAAGCCGCGATCGTGGTCTTGTTAGAATATTCTTACAAATTTTTAATTAAGAACAATGAGGCGATCTGTCCAATGTATTATTAATTAATATATATTGTGATTATTATATAATTTGATTTACTATAGACCAACAATTGTGGCTCGTGACTGTGAGTATTTCAGTGTTTATAAATCGTATTACAATCCGAATGAGTCTTCATTACGAAATGTATGTAGATTTGCATAGAAGGTGCATCTCAGGATTTATTCACAAGGCGGATGTTCTAAGATATTCTGTTAAAAGGTTACCTGTGTAATATCTCTAGGATCTATATATTAATTTTATGACATCGTGATAATTACACAAGCACTAATTATATCACTTTAATGCAATAATATTACGATTGCATCCAATGTAGGTTGTATACATTATCATTGGGTATGTTAATATAAAATAATTTGATACAATCATGAGTTCAAATAAAAAAAAAATTAACAACAATTGTTACAGTCTAATCACAATGAAACATATTTCGGCAAAATCGTGCCTAGATCAATAGACTTTATGAATAAACTAATAATAATTAAGATCTCTTTTGACAATACAATAGATTAAAACTAAGCATAAGTGTATACAAATTTAAGATGATATTATTATTTTACTGTGAGCCAATATAATCTTGTAATTAAGTAACTCTAAAGTTCACTCAAAAGAAGTTGGTCAAATTTTTTAAATTAATTTGATTGCTTATCGATCGGGAATAATAATAATAAAATTCCGATCGATCGTCTTGATCCAGGTTTACTCTAATTTCCTGTATCGTAAGGTAAATACTGATTATTAAGTCGGTGACCTGTGTAACTAGTAATAGTTAAGATCACTGACAGACAATTAATTAACACGTTGTTGCGTATAAAAAAAACTCTCAAAAAGCCCCTCGGGATGTATATAAATAAATAATTATAGCTTAAATACACAAAAAATAACTATCGTTTAGATTGAAGAATTATACCGTACAAAGACATATAAATATGATCTCATTTTTTAAATATTACAAGCATTTTAATTTTTAACATATGTGCTGAAGATAATCTTTTTAATATTGACGCGTGGGATGAAATATTTGGTAAAATATCATAAAATAAAGTCGTCCTGCCGTAATCGGAGGACTTATTTCCGCCTTTTGCATTATTCGAAGTAAAAAAGTACTAATTTTATGTAAAAATAAAGAAATTATCAAAATGTCAGTACGGCATATAAAAAAATAACGCGTGCCTCGTCAATAATTTAAATAGAAACTGGTATTAAAAAGGCAACGTGTGGAAAAATATTATAGCTTAAAACTCAATTATATTAATTAAAATTACACTCTTTTCGATATCCCATTTGATTTAAGCTGGTTCACCTTAAGAACGACTGCTGAAATGTCTACATTTGAATGCCGCATCCGATTTCGTGAATTTAATTAATTTAAATTTCTCAACAGTTAGTAAATGCCGTTATGGAAATACGGATAACATATATTGACAATAGCATATATTTTTTAATACACTGTATCGATAATAAGGTTAAAAATTATATGATGTATTTGGACTTATATAATATTTATTACTTAGCTGCATCTTATTTCAACACACGTCATTTTAGTATATTTTCTTTTGTTAATTCTGTGTAATGTTTTTGTGGAAAAAAAATGTCCAGTAAAAAGACGTACGGACGTATGTATGTACATTGATCGTGGCAATTTGAATAAGTTTCATTGTAAACATTTCACAACTGCTTTTTAGTTTTCGAAATACTAAATCTGCCTGTATTTCCTGATGCAATAAATAAACTGTTTATTTATTTTTTCATCCGTAGATAATACACGTACGTATTACTTACAGCCTTTGCACTGCAAATTTCACACAATTGCTCAATATATCGAGTAAATGCCGATAAAGCGAAATCCATTGTTGCTTACAACTTACAACCAAAGGGCACATCTTCTCGTCATTTCACTTTCTGTATTATTCTAAAAACTTATCGAAATAAGAGAATCACTTGTTCATCAAAATGTGCATTTAATTGTTAATAATAATCAATCTAAATACATATTTATGCGGATCTAATGAACCCTTCAGATCTAGTAGATCTACCAAGTGACATCGTTTTTGCCGAAATTTTGATTAAATCTAATCTTTAAAATTAGATGTATTAGGGAAAGGTCAATTATACTTATAAAAAGAACTAAAGAGCAGAAAGATGAAATTTTACTCATTAGATATTCAATATTTTTATTTGATCGCCTATCTTTTTTTATTTATAAGGAGGTATTTTATAACTGGGAATTTTAACGTTGTTATTTACCGCAATTTTTAATTCAATATAATTCTATTTATATCCTACATTATTAAATGTCTAATGTGTATATTGAACGTATAAAAATACAATTACATTTTTTTTAAGATGAGAGGGAATATAGGCATATAGATAATGATAATAAAAGACAATTTCCTAATATAAAGTAAAAGTTAAGAAGCTCATTGCTGGAAGAAACCGGCCCTAAATTATTATGTAATAAATATTATTACTTTATTTGTATGGACGACTTATTAAAATGGTAATATTAAGGAAAAATTAAAATATTTGGCTCTGTATTGTATAATATCCAAAAGAGCACATTCTATTTCAATTTAAATAATGTATTAAAACATGTTCTTATTCAATAAGGGAAGTAAATTCTGAGAAATATTAACATTAATCAAAATATTTACGTCGTTTTTATTATAATTAAAACTATTATCGGTTGATAAACGATCCTTAATTTGAACCGAACCGTGACCTAATGAACTTGTTTTTTTTATTGAAATGTGTGTGTTTTTTATCGAATATATTTAGATTTCCCAATTAAAGTGTGAATTCGTATTGCGTTTCGAAATAATGCCGAGTATTGATATTAGTGCCATTAAAAAATGTTTTTTTTACGAGCGTCTCAACACATTTTTTTTAAGTTTTGTTATAATGTTAAAAAATAATAATAGGTGTGCGTGCGAGAGTGAAAATAATCATAAAGCGAAAGTTAATAATAAAAACGTTTATCAATAATTTTTGTAGGATTTTTTAAATGTAAATCTACAAAAAATATGACTTTTATAAAAGTCAAATTAAATGGATACATATATAAACACATGGTTAGAAATATATATTTATTGTGTAAAATCTTTATTACGTTGGTATTTAATTTATAGTAATTTGGGAATCAAATTTAATATGGGAATTAATAAAGATTGTATCCTCTGATGGTTTATTCATTTTTTTACTTGAAAGCCCTGATATTTATTACCCATAAAAAAATGTACAAATTGTGTCTGTATTTCTGTATTTTAACCACATTCCTAATTTTATAAGCATGATCCATATTTTTATTACCGGGTTATGGAAAATCTCGTCCCGTCCAAATTTTTACCATTAAACATTTCTACTTCTTAAGTTATTTTAGCTAAGAATTTAGAACGTCAATTTGCTGATACTCTATTTAATTGAAAGATTTAAAATTCATTAATTAATGTAAAGCTGCCCCTAAAGTAAATCGTTTTTTATTAAAAAATAACAACAACACAAAAACGCCTTTGATAAAAATGAGAATTGTACCTATGTATGAAATAATTCTAATAAAAAGATCGTATACTTAGAAATTAATAAGAAATCTGGAATTTTTAATAAAAAAAATAGGATACCTTGAATTGGGTAATACTTGATATTAATATTACCTCTGGTATACTTAAATATAATAGAGCCTTAATAATTTGAATATATAACATTTTCAGCTTTTTGGATTATTATAGTAGTATCCATGTAAATCATACAAAATTGTTTACAATACAAATTTATAAGGGATGGAAATATCGTTTTCGCCTGACCATTCCAAATAAGTATTAAAACAAATAACAAAAAAATCTCTGTATGATCTCAGATTCAAAGAGTTGTTCGGATTTACAAGAGTCGGGATTATCTGTATGAAGTTGAATTCTAAATATTTAATGGAATAAAGACTCACCTGAGATAAGACAGCCTTGAGGCAAGATACTGCCAAGATGACCAGCAGCAGTTTGCATGTGGGTCCCATGTTGTCTTCAATGTATCTGATGATATTCTCGATGTACTGTGTTGTTGTATCTTTACGCTTGAATAATATTTCAGTCCGCCATTGACCGGCTCCAGATCAAAAGAGGTCTGTCAAATGAAACAAACAAATGGACACGTTACACTTCATCAACAGATTGAATGCTTTGCACATATATTACAGATTCATGTCGTTGACACACATTCTGCACATTTCACATTTAAATGCATCGCCATACAAAATAGTAACCAACCTTGAAGGTGCCATTTGAATTGCCAAAATGCGTCGCGACGCCACTCTGTTTATTTATGAACGCGAATTAAATTTATGCACATTCAAAAGGCTAATCTAGTATATATATACACTTTAAACAAATTAGTTAATTTTTAGAGAAAACAACCAACACAAACAATTTTTTTGTCCATATTTTGGGTTAATAATACCTACAAACCAATTAATTTATTGGTGTGCGTGCGGTGCGTATGCGTGTAATACTACCAATAATACAAAGCTCTAGACTATTCGTATACACACTGTCTAGCACGACTCACTAACTTAACCTTAATTAACAGAAGTGGCATGTTTATACATGATTAATTAATTAAAAGAGGTTTTAACAACGCCAGATATTTTTAACTACTTACTTTTTAGATAATATTGATAAGTGGGCAATAAAAAGTGGCTTGGGACATTCAAACATAAATAATTATTTATCAGAAATACCTTTTCTAAAACTAATCGATAATTTAACCCTAATATTAGTATTAGTAATTGGATACGTCCAAATTTATTTCAAGCCATTGTTATAACAGACTATAATTTTTAAATTAAATAGAAAAAAATGCATAGGATACCCGGCATTTTCTTTCTTTGTTTGGGGAGAAAATGACTAATTTTAGACAAACAAACTTTTAGAAATGTTGTAAATTACCTCAAAGAACATTGGTTGGTAATATGAGCTTTACAAGTAATAGTAAGTTGATGAGTAATAATTTTACAGGACACGTTTTTCGTGGTACAAAAAAAATAATAAACCAAATCAATTTATATAGTATTTTAATAATATGTATAAAGCGTGATTTTTCACGGTTTATCTTTTAAGTACATTTACAATATGACCTACAAAACGACATTTGACTTCATTCATAAGTTGCACGTATGTTGTCATCTCAATATGTAAACAGAGTTTTAAACACCATTCACACAAATGCAAATTGAAAATTTGAATAATTGGGAGCGAAGTTTAACAATATCTTGTATTTTTAAAAATGCGACAGTGTGTTAAAGGTTTATTATTGAAATTAATTTATACGAAGATGACGCGTGACTGTTTTTTGTAACGGAACGATACTCGTTAATGAAAGTAGAAGTAAAATGTCAACTCGACTAAATGCAATCACGAACACTCGATTTTTATACAATTATAATAAAATGTGTTATGATAAATAAAGCCACGTATCGACAATTTATAAAAAAAAATCTTAGAATACACACTCAATAAAATAAAGTAATAAAAAATGAAATAGTATATCGGTGTCTTAGAAATCTTTAAGTATTATCGCATCAATATAAATCAGAAAAAAGACAAGTGAATGAATATAATCTTACATACGTCACATGCCATTAAATATATTTTAAATCTATTATTTTCATTTTTGACACAGGCGATGACCCCAAAACGTGACGGCGATAACTCGTGGAAAATTGCGCTTGTTTGTCACGAATATTAGAAGATTATCAAAAATGTGACTAACTAGGTATTACCTAGTTTCAACATAAAATTTTGGCATTTGTAGTTGACATATCATGATGTAGATAAAGCAGAAATGGCTTTGAATAGTCAATGGTAAAAGCCTTCATACATATAAGCTTGCATAAAATTGCATAATAGCCTTCTTTGAGACAATAAAAAATATATTTAATTATTGATGAATCTGTCTAAAAAATTTAATAGTTAATACAACTAAAGAGCATGCCAAAATAAATTTTACTCAACTAGTGAATTTGGTAATGGGATAGTAATCAACTATTTATAAATAAATAATTGAAAAAATCTCAGACGATGTCAAGTAAATATGAAATATTTGTAACATTTAAAATCTGCTACAATTTATTACAATAACCCACATTAGTGTCAATAGATTCCATTTCAATATAATTTAAATACGAATATTATTTTTATTTATTTAAAATATTCGATTTGACAATGTAAATTTTAGCGTACCTTTACGACAAGACCTAATTCGATGGGTTATTAACATAAAAATTGACACAAGTTTATAAGGAAAGGAGAGTACAAATATTTTTCATATTCAATTATTAGTGTTTCTTTATTGTAATATATTATTATATGAATGAATGTATTGGTTCAAACATATAGTGTATTAGTTTTTTATTTATTATTATTTAATTATTAAAAGTTGTTATATAATATATCATTAAGAGAAAAACGGCAAAATATTTTTATATATATATATATATATATATATATATATATATATATATATATATATATATAAATTTTATGTTAGTCACCCATACATACATACTAATAAAAAAATATTGCCAGTCGTCAAATTTTGTCATCACTAAAAGAGCTTTTATAAGTGGAGCCATTAAACCACAGAATAAACACATTAAACAGTCCTCGTAAATATTTGCTAATCAGCTTAAGATGTTCACAGGTAGTGGCTATTGTTTTAAGAGATTTCCCACCATAAGTACAGTTTTGTTATTTATAAGTTTATTCGTTGATATAAAATCACCAGGTTGACCTTTAACAGACTGCATATCCGTTTCCTTCTTCGTTTTACATAGGAGACACTTTGACATTATTTTGCCTTTACAACGGCCCACTTTCCCACGGGTGGCCGTTTTGTTTCGATAATAATAAAAAAACTCTTTTAATATTCCCACACGTAACATATTGCAAGAGCAAACACAATGAGATGTGGTCTTATCTTAAGGCACTTTAATTGCGCTTTAGGGAAATTATCGCGTGTGGAAATAATATTCGTTGAACAATTGATCGTTGAATATTTTTGATTGTGGTTGTCTTGAATGAAATTAGGAAGGTCATGCGATTAATTCGTCATTGAGTTTGAGATCACAATTAAAAATTAATCATACGGTTGACGTATTGACGTGTTGTATTTTTTTCATATAACCTATACGAACAATTAATAATATCAAATCAAATCATCCGCTCTAACAAATGCAAATACCAGTTAACAAAATGCAAATAAAATAACGCAATATTTTTAAATGATTATACTAAAAAAATATTATTCTTACAATAAAGCATACAGTAGTATCCATATATTGAACAATTATCTTAAACTGATTAACTTGTGGAAATTCAATATAACGTGAATTTGTTTCTTTTATTGACAAAAAAGCGTCTTTTAAATTCAAATATGGAACAAGCAATCATTGCCCGATATTCAGTGTTGCTATCTTATGAAATACATACAATTTAATTTGCACTTATTTTAGAGGATTAATTTAGAGGAAATCTATTTTATTATAAGTTTTCTCGGCTTTGGGCCCGTGTAAAGTTTGTTTTTTTAAAAATATTGAAATGTATGTAAAGCATTGTTCGATTGCGACACTATTTTATATACTATAAGGAAGAATGCTCTAGTTATGGATATTTATATAAATTTACTTTCGATTTCGTGAGTTTTGATTCGATCTACAGTCTAGAGGAGCTTTCAAAGGTGATTGTTTGTATGAGCACTTTTTTATTTAAACGGCAGCACGATTAAGACATAACGATAAATATTTTTAGTAAGCGTCATATTTTTTATTTGTAATATAAATAGATAAATTAATACTCGATAAAAAATTATTGGAATTTTATATTAAGAGTAAGTATTTAAATGAATCTTCACATTTTTATAAATTAAAATGAAAAATGGGGATTTATTCAATTCGATTCGTATAAATTATATGAAAAAACGCGATATATGTGTAGCATTTTAAAATTCAAATGATACATTTATTCAGAAAAAGGTCAATACTGTGACATTTTTATTTGATAAACACACATTTATTTACCATTCAAAGCTTATGAATGAAATATTAACACTTATATTTAAAAATCCCAAGAGTTTTTTTTTAACTTACAATAAATAAAAGATTTATTATTTTTACATTAACACAATTGTTCATCTAAGATTTTGACCAACGCAGTGAATATTTTAATTTTTGTTTAATGAAAATCGTCTCAAATGCAAAAATCTGTGAGTCATTTGTATCGGATGTCCATTGTTATAAATTGGCGTTTCTAATGTCGAAATTAACACTTTTGAATGAAAAAAAAAACAAATTTGTTTACGGTTTTCACCAATTGAATCACACAAGTTGTTAAGAATATTATAATATAATTTTAACACGGTTCATCAAAATTTTAACGTGCATATGTCAAAAATATTTTTTTTGTGGCGAAAGAGTTGTTTTATAAAAAAGCAAATCTGAGAAAGTGAATTGCGAGAATGTCGTTTTTATTCAAATGTATTGAAAAAAATCGATGAATGTAATTGAATAGAAAAAAAACATACACACACGGAGTTCCCGTTGTAATAATGTGGAAATATAATTTTATTCAATATGAATATTGTACCTTTGTATCTATTCATTTTTTTTACTGAATAAATTTTGAAACATAATCTACTTATTTTACAATAAAAATTTATAGATTACCGGGAAATGTCCTGGACTGGACTTATTAAAAATGTTTATTAATAAAATATCGCTCAAGATGAATCAAGACATGATTGAGATAATTTAATGTCAAAAATTATCGCGGTTAAAATAATTTAAATAGTTTTTGATAATAATAATCGATCATCCAGCTGTATAAATAAAAATAATTAAATATTATTCATCATTGAATATTTATTACATTGGAAAGAAAATACATTATTTTATATTGGACAACTCTCATAGATTCAAAATGATTCACCAATAAATTGTTTTTTTTTACTACTACAAAGATTATTCTTTAAGGAATGATTCATCGCCCCCGTCGCTTGTCTATTAATAAATTCCTAATAGTGAATTAATGCAGATTTTGAAATAAAAGTAAATTATTAATCAGGCTTACTGACAGTTTATTTAAACCTTTGTGGGTAAAAATCAATTGCAGTAATTGGGGTAATTTAATATTCTCTTATGGAGACTTAAAATAAACATATTAACACGATTTTAATTTTGAGTACCCACTAAACCTATGTAAAATCAAGTAATTTTTTTTTAGTATTTTGACAGGCGTTTTTTTAATAATATATATTTATAGGAGATTGTCACTTTGTCGCGTGTTCGGTCATTAAATCGCGTTGGCGTCAAACATCCTATTTATAAATAACAATAAAATTAGAACAATACATAATAAAATATATACACAATTTTAATTGAAACTTTTCAAATTATTAAAACACATAAATCAAGTTTAGTTTATAATCAACTAAAGTTTTCTGCAAATGCAATCACATAATATATTTTGTCGTTGTGTTTTTCTCTTATTAATTATTAAATTTAAAATGTCAGTAATCGCTTATGGCTTTATAGAGAAATAAATAATCTAAATGTGAAATTGTATTTTTAATAAAAAAATAAAGATTACCTATGTGACAATTTATTAATTACCTTAATCCTTACGACTATCTATCATATTACTAGCATTTTCTTTTACCTTTAAAAAATATTATATTTTTATTAATATCGTATTTTATCGGTTTGTATAACACAACTAAATTATACCATATTATTGATATTCACTTATACATAAGCCATTTATTTATTTATGATAATAATAATAATGACTAAAATTTTATTGTGATATGTTGTTAAACATAATTTAAGGTTTTTTTAACTAGTAGTTGTTTTACTTAAAATATTACATATGTATGTTTAAAAAATGTAATTTTTTTTATTATTATTAAGAGAAAACAGTCGTCTGGAATACCAGAGAACCTACATCTCGCTTTTTTGAGAGGATAAATGCCTCAGTATTTACCTTTCAATACAGATAATTAGAGTAAACCTGGATCAAGATAATCGTTCTGGATTTTAGTACTATTATTCCCGATCTCTCAGTTGTAATAACCGATCAAATCAATTTAAAAATTCTTGACTTGATTGGGATATGAACCCATGACCACAGTATTTGTAGCCACGCGTCTTATGTTTTTATGTCTTATGTTTATGTTAACGCTGGTAATGTTTTTAATTGCCTATTATGAGGCTTAAAAAAATAAGTTCATTTTAAAGTTGTGGGTCATGTAAAATACATGTAAATTATCTGAAGGATTATTAGTTAAAATATACCCATTAATGTTGCGTTAGAGTTCAAAGGAATGCACGTATTCCTATTAGTGATGAATAATTTCTTAATATTTACTTACAGTTTAATATAAAGCTATATTATCCTGTGTTTAGTGTCACAGTTAAGAGCACAAAGTACACAAACTTCGATGTCTAGTTTGTAGTGGAATATCGCAATAATCGACCGCAACAGACGGTGTTTCGTATGAGACTGAAGCAGCATCGCCGAGACACGAACCTGGTATCATGGCAAAGTAGTGGGGTAGGCACGTGTTGTCATGTTATGGATTTTACACTCGATAACTCATAATTTCCTCTAATCCACTGAGTAATATGTACATATAAGACCTAGACAGGGTAAAATGAACAGTTAATATACCAATATTGTACTTAGAGTCATAGACTTGGCTTGAAACACATTAGCCGTATTCAATATAATAGTGTGTTAATGAGTCGTTTGTGTACGAATAGTCTAGAGATTGATAGCATTGGTGTACACGCATACGTACCGCACGCAAACACTTACACTTTACACGAAAATTATTTGCAAGATGAAAAGGGTATTTAAAAAGACTGTCCATCCAAAAGGAAGGAATAAATATATATATATATATATATATATATATATATATATATATATATATATATATATATATATATATATATATATATATATATATATATATATATATATATATATATATATATACATATATATATATATATATATCTCTATACTAATAATACTATACAATAAAAATCGGCAAAAATAAAAAAACTTTCTAATTAAAATTTATAAAATATTCACTATTAAATGGTAATTTTTTGACTTAAAAACTTTGTTCTTATTTAGTCTCTTACATGATTACTACAAAACCCGTGGTTGTTCCTTGAATTCATACTAATAAAATAATATGAGTAGTTGAATATTGAAAAAGGACATCTGTATTTTAGTTAACAACTGTTTTATCCACTCTTTTAATTTTAACCGTAATCATTTCAATATATATAACAATAGGGCTTGATCTTCGATGTAATATTTTGTTTAAGGTTTAATTTAAGGTTAAAAATCTATAAATAATCATAATTTATTACCAGAAAAACTGTACTCGGTATAGAAATAGATTCATTAACAATTTATACCTACTGATAAATTCCTTGCGTATTATTTTGTTACAGTGTTTTTTAATCTAAGTTCAAAGTGCAAATTTAATATTCATTTTTAATTATAATATTCATATTTCATATGAGCAATCAATGTTATTTCTATAAATCCAAGGCAAAATATAATTACTAGACAAAATTATATGCGCATGTTTACTATATCTAAAAAACGGTTTATTTATTATTTCAACTATAAGATGATGTATTTAAAAAAATCTTTACAAAAACAGAGGTTACTCTGCAAGGGTACACAGCAAACAGTTTTTTTAATTATCAAGTTTATTAAAATAACGTCAAAACCAAAGTATTACCAGTATAAGAATATTTAAAAAAAATATATCCATAATAATAATAAGCTTCTGTCATTATAAGCAAAAAAAGTCATTAATTCAAGACACTGGGATTGTATAATTATTTACATACATTTTATTTGTCTGGGATGTATGGAAAATTTTAAATAGCATTTTTTATGTAACTACGTAAATGAAATGATTAATCTATTTTTAAGCAGTGATTTCGTGATGTCTGTTTAACTTTTAACTAAAGAATCGTTTTAGTTTTATAAATGAATCACCAATGAAAAAGCTCCTCGGAACGTGACTAATAGTTTTTCCTCTTTTATTATTATTCATCGAATATGTGTGAAATCAGAGGTTTTTGTTGACCTGTTGCAATATTGAAAATTTCTCCGTTTTTAGACCACAATTTTTCACAATACATATTTTCAAATGATTCCATAAAAAAGCTTTAGTATGTCGTGATTGAGCAATGTGCATTGTATTTTATATGTGTCGTAAATTGAATTTAAATATTTTCTTGTATACGAATTATTATTTAGAATTAATTATTATTTCCTGGAAGAATATTCATAATGCGCGTTTAAATTGGAGGATAATTGTACTATTAAGGATAATAAACACTAGTTTTTGCACAAGAATCCTCATATAATTAGCCTCGGGCATTAAGCAGTTTCCCGATACTTTAAAATTATCGTAAATAACACATTTTTTCAAAATAACCTCATTACTGTATAACCTTGGAAAAGATCACCAATTTTTAAGAGTGACTATGAAATTATTTTCAGGAAATATATATGAACTTGTAATCAGTGAGAATCTTTTAACGCAAATAAATAATCGAAATCAAAAGGCAAATGATATGAAACATTGTTAGTAGGTAATGTTTATTTACATACACAATTAGAGAATGCCTAGATCTTAAACAGAATATTGATAATATATTATATTTATAGAACAATACATAATATTATTAATATGGAGGTGCATTCTAATTTGACATTTAATAAATATGACTGATTGTATCGTCTGTATTAAATAAATTATCAAATGTCACACTGTGCATTCTCTATTATTTTTTAGGTAACTTGTATTCGAACACAATTGCTACAAATTGTACTAATAAATATAATTTTAGACATCGATATAAACTTCAAGGTTACTTATTTTGAATACATAATTTTATTACAATAATTAAAGGTTAAATTCATTTTTATAAATATGCTGAAAAACGTCTCAATTGATGCGGTCAAGCTATTTATTTGACATACATAAAATAATTTATGGACCTCGTTGAAATTGAAAATTCTGGTATTTAAGTGTGTTAATATTACCATTCTTGAACGGATACAACAATAAAAAAGTATCATCAAACTATTTATTCGAATAGAAAATATTTTTTTGTTACTAACGCGTGTATTTAATTCAATTGAACAAAATCATCGTTTCGAAATTGTGTAAAATAAAGAAGATAAATGCCAAAACTAGCGAGCAAATAAGGAAATTAAGCAATACTTTTCATACTTATAAACATGCATTAGATTTTTTCGAATGTCATTCAATAAACTATACAAATAATTATTGTTCAATATTTTTTTTAAATACATCAGTATTGTGTTATTTTAACGTAACACGTTATTATTTATTTATTTTGTAGAAGGTTTGTTAAAAAAAACTATCTTAGAAGGCGTGATCGTCGATTTGAATAAATCAAAATTATATAAATAAACATATCTCAATAGTTACTATAAGTGATAATAATTATATGTCAATTTAATTAGAAAAAAACATAAGCCATATAATTGTCACAATACAATTCATTTATTTTATATTTAAAATATTCGTTTTTGGTGTTGGCCGATACCACCTATATAGAATTAGCAGGCCATACAACTGGAAGTTTAAATATCACTAGGCAACACTTATTGTCTCACTCAGACTCGTTTACTTGGTCCATTATTTTGATAGTTATATCGACTGCTCCAGCGTATAATATTGTAAGTGCAAAAAAAATCTGTGTGCTCTTAAGTCTTTATGGAACTGAGCCACATATTCAATCTAGTAACACTGCCTGTCACGTGTCACTCTGTACTGAATATTATTTATAAAATATAACAATTTACGATTAAATACCTTCTATTGACAGAGACATGAAATGTGTTATAGATAATGGATGAATCTACATTAGTTGCCGGTCAAATAGGACTATTTTACTATTTCAAAAAAGTCCCACTTAATAGGTTAAATAATGATTGAAAAGCAACATTTTTTGACATTTCATACATGCAATATGTGGCTCAGTTCCGTAAAGACTTAAGATGTTATACGCTGGAGGATATAAACTAGGATAATTTTAATTTAATGTTCAATTTATTAATGTTTTTTTTAAATATTCTGCTTGGTTTTTCAATTGGATGGTTATATTTTGAGCTTTTTTGCTTTAAAGTAGTTTTTTTATCAATCAGAAGATTTTTTTATTATATGAAAATGTGGAATTATTATGCATTATCAAATTAAAAACATTTTTTGACATTTCATACATGCAATATGTGGCTCAGTTCCATAAAGACTTAAGAGCACATAGATTTTTTTTTGCATTTACGATATTATACGCTGGAGCAGTCGATATGGCTTACTAATATATAGGTGGTATCGGATTGGGTCGATCCATTGCTGCAATTTTTTTTTTATTTAAATACATTATAAAATTCTGTGTTGAGTATTCTAAAGTTATGCCAATGCAGTGAGGATTTTCGATAGTTGTATCATATATTACCCATCTACATAAGTCTTTATTATACGCATTTTGTTGTATCCATTATGATGATTATAATATTGCCAATGCCAAGGCTGGTCGATGTCTTCTTATATGGATTATTATATCGATAGTATGAGTTGAGTGCTTGAGTCACAGTTAACTTTGCCCATTATGGAAATGTCTCAACAACCCACAACCGTGTTTACAATCATCAGCCAAACTCTCTCTCTATTTGGACGATATTATGTTCTTTGAAAGATGCGACTGATGATGACCTCAGATTATATGCAAACCATTACTAATGTTTAACTTTGCAAACAATATTTCATTAATAAGGACAGGATGGTATCGGTGTTATGTTTGAGAATAGTACACAATCATAATCAGTTATTTTAATTCCATAAAGAATAATTCGTTATAAATATTAATTTTGTCGGGTTATTAGAGCAAATATTGAACACTGATTTATCATATTACAATCCCACTAATCACAACCGTTTACATTTTACACTCATTCAATAATCATAAGAAACAAAGAGTAGGAAAGGCATATTTACAAGCTTTGGCGATATCGTTATTTAGATCAATTTAGTAGCCATATTCACTTTTCCATACTTCAATAAAACGATTGAGGATCTGGGTGGAAAAAGGGCGGATAACGTAATCCGCCCTTTTCAAGTCAGTCAGTCAATATATATATATATATATATATATATATATATATATATATATATATATATATATATTTCTACATCTTAGAAGAAAATGATGTTTGTAAGCAAACTCAAAATTCTCTATTGATCTATGCAAAAAATATTTAGATATCCTTTTATGGGCATTTAACTGTTTTCAAAGACATCATTCTATTTATTTATATATAAATATACATATTATATTATACTGCAGTGCCACTAGAGCATAACGGGGGATCCCAAGTCGCAGTGATGATAATGTAGCACTCGTCAGTTGAACATGAATCATACTATATTTTACTCATTTATTTAAAAAAAATGACAATTTCACCCAGCCTCTAATTATATTATACAAAATACAATAAAATTCAGTAGAAAAAACAGAAGAAGAACAATAATTTGTAACCAATTAAATAATTATAAAATATGTTTACCCACTCATATTCGAAGAATGGTTTTTTATCGTACTTTACTTCAATGATGTTAACGTATTATTAAGTCTGAGTGAGGTCACACATAATTTACTAAAAAAATGACCGAATAATCAGATTACAGATCACGATCTGACTTATCTAGATAGATATCCCTAAGATGACTTATCTCAATAATGCAGAATTTAATCTTATGTAATGTCTGTTGGTTTTTTTTAGTGTGTATTGTCACAAAGTGGTCAAGTGACAATTTTACACGGCCATTTTGTAATTCATCCATTCTTTTTACACTAATGAACCGCAAACACCTTAAACATGACGTTGTGTAACACTTAAGATGTTAAAGTCTGTCATTATTTTTAATATTGTACTCAGACGGACATTTTAAAGTCATCATTATTTGTAATAATCCAGTAGCGAATATTACAATGAGCTTAAATACATTTGCTGTCTTTTACAAACAATATGAATGAATACACATTAAATGCAATTTAATGTGACTCTTAGCCATTAAACGCTTAGACATTAAAATAAATACTTGCTCTAAACACTAAAATAATATTTAAATTAAACACATTGTAGTAGTATGTATTTGAAATTTAATTAATACTATTTGTCTCATAAAAAGGTTGAAGTAAAATCCACAGCATGCCAGTTTATAAATATTGATGTATCTCAAGAAAATTAAAATTAATAGTTTGAAAACTGAAAGTCTAATTATCATAATAATGATTGTGACAATTTCCGGATGTTTTGCATTTGAAAATACTTAAAATGAAGCGTTCTCTTTATCAAAGACGTGCGGTTTTGTTGAAGAAAAATGAGTGTGCATGTGTGGTTTGTATTTAAAAGACACAAAAAATAAATAAACTGAATCATAAGTAAACTGTGCGGATATCTAATATTGTTTGGAATATATTTTTACAATTTATTACCTGTGTATTTCATTTCAATTTAAACATTTTTCATATCAAATTGAACCTTTTGCATTTCAACTTCATCCTTCAAGAATATCCATCAAACAAAGATATTGGATAGAATATTTTACACTCAAAAGTTATAAATGAATTCGAAAATACATAAAATAGTATCTATGTGAAGATCTAGTTATATCTCAGGTCAATAATCTCAGTTTTATTGATGGTTATTAGCATAATTTTGTTGATCTTTTTGACAGATTCATACATTATTGATCCGCGACCAACTTCACGTCGATGTGTCGATTCTCATGTCGTTTGTCGAGATTTTTTTAATTATTATTTTACATTATAAATTTTATCAAATTATTCTGAATATTTCATTTATTATATATTTCATAAAATGATTTTTATTTTGGAGTTCTTGATATTTTGGCACCCCTAACTTGTGTCTAATGTGCCTGGCGCCAGAAAGCGACACTACTTGAAGACAATCATTTATAATAAAAAAAAAACTGTTCATTCTGCTGAAAAATATACACCCATTGTCATGTTTATTAAATCCTATTTATCAAAATTCAATTATTGAGTAAAGTTACCCAACTAAAGCATGAAAAAATCGCTCACACGTGAATATTGTATTGTTCATTGCGGTGAAATTTTTAAAACACTCGTTAATAATGTTGACGTGGAAAATCACTCACTATTTTGGTTTATTTCTGACCAGATTATGTAAGAAATGTTAAACAAACATAGTTAAAAATATACGTGAACCGGTTTTTAAAAAAATGCGGATGAGTTTTTTAATAATATTTGTGGTTTATATGTAAATCAATTATGAAATAGATTTTATATTGCATTTTTTTTACTCGTAACATGATATGTTTAATTTTTGTACAATATACTTCACCCACGGTGTATTAGAATAAATAAATAATTAAGATAATCTTTAAAGAGAGTTGGCCTTTACATATCGCTCCTTTAATAGAAGAATGACACAATTTTAAAAGTAAATATTTTTAATAGAAGCTCTTTAATATATTTTTGTACATCTCATAATAAATAACTAGTAATTATTTTGGAGTAAATAAAAATAAAATGTTTTTATGTGTATTTCGATATAACTTTAACCGGTAATTATTATACAGATTGTTAGAAAAGAATATTTATATAATGTATAATTTTCACAACAACTAAATTAATTACGAGAAAACGCATAAATTTTTCAGATTGTGAAAAAATAGCGATACTGAATTCGTGTGATTGACATTATTGAATTGAAACTGCATAAAATCTGGTTATTCCATAATCGATAACAATTTAATTAATTCTTCGACTTTATCGTTGCACATTTTTTGATAAAAATAAAATTATCTGTGAAAAAATATTTTATTACATAAAAAAAGCGTAATCGCTTACAATAAATAATGTATCATTTGTCATCTCTATGCTTGAACATCAGCCTCTTTTTGCTTTTTCAACTTGGATATATTTTCAGCTTCTTCCACAGTTTCAGGCAGGCATATTCCCAATGTTTCAGGGGAGCTCAACATTAATAATGCGGATATTAAACACGTACTGGCGAATAAAATCAACGGTAGAGAGTCCAAGTATTCTTTCTGAAATGAGAGATAATATTTATGAATTGTTGATTGGTATAAAAAAAATATTCATATGGTAAAAAGCCTTGAAATGTTTGATTAAATACGAAATCAACGTACATTCCGAATGTTGATCGGTTGTTTCATTAATCGTTGTTTTGATCACAATCAATCTTCAGAGATTTGTTTAATTATATTAAAAAATACAAAAGGCCCGTTCCTAATGGATATTTTACACGTTTTTTCACATTTCAAAATGTGATTGATGATTCAATTTGATTTCGTGTTCATATTTTCGCAAATAATTCTCGCCTTCAACACAATTATAATGCATTTGAGATAATTACACGGATCATCAAAGTAATTTTTACCGAAGAAATAATTATATGGTTTGATTTCGATCATTGTGCTATTCTAAGTTAATTTTTAAATCAAATACTCTGGTCAATACAAATAATCAAAGTGCATTGATGTAGTTTGGTGAAGTAAGTTTATGATGATGATTTCAATGGCCTCCTTAGTTCAAATAAATTGATTTTGAAATCGAAATGCAATTGCAAAAAGGGATGTAAAAATATTTTTTCAATCAGTAACTACTTAAAATGATTAAAAACTCAAAGAGCAACTATCTGGCTTCATTATTAATATATTTTAAATTACATCAATTAAACAATTATCAATATAATCTTGTAATGAATGTTAAAAAAGCGCGTCCATCGGCTACGAATTATATTATATAAGGAGCAATTTCGTAATTAAATAATTTTAAGTCAAATATTTTTAAGAGATGGAGAAGTAATTGGAATTATTTCAGTTTAATATACTTTGAAATAATTAGTTTATATGATTTAAAAATTATAATTTCTGTGTTATTTTATTTTTTGTAAACCTTATTATTGTTTATATTAAGTTATGGCCGTATTCAATTTATAAGTGTAATGCGTGCGGTGCGTATGCGTGTATATCAATACTACCAACTCTATCTCTATAAAGCTCTAACAAGCTCTAGTCTATTCGTACACACACTATCTAGCACGGCTCACTAGAACACTCGTAAGTAAGACTTAATTAATTTGAAGTAAATAAATAAACAATATTCCTAAATGGCAATGGATTTCATCCAACACTCTTTTTTTAAACACGAGGCTTTTGTTTTACTATAATTTACGACCATTAAAAGTATTTTAAATAAAAATACTATGTCATTTTTTCAGGTTTCATAGAAAACTATATATTAATAAGACACGGAAGACGTAATTATGAATAGTTTAATGACATTGTATAATATTTATGTGATATATGAATGTTGACAGTGAGTGTCAGAGACTGATGACCGATTGTCTTTGTTTACATTTTATTAACTGTTAAATTATCATAATATATTATGACAACTTTAAAATGAAAATAATGCTAGTGTTCTCTCGCATCGGTTCCATTATAAATAACCCAATTAATTTGATCATTAATTGGCATTTGTTTATATGTAAATCTCGGCCAAGAGGTTTTAAATTGCCCACAATTATTGTAGTGGACATTTTTCTATTGGATGTTTGGACTTTATAGTTTTTCCATGAATATAATATTTGATGCATTATAAGGGTAAATGTATATCATAATTTTTTTGTCAAAATTTATGTTCAGAGTTTGAATATGTCAAAGCCATAGATATAAACATTAGATATTGCATTGAATATAAATTATTTGTGTAATTTTGTTTATCCGGTGTATTGTTGCACTCTTCTCTCCTATTCGATAAAGTGTGTCTCCCTCACTCAACACATTTCTAGTGACTCCTGAGAGTTGTTGTGACAATACTTTGGCGATTAAAACGCAATAATATTTTAAACATGTTAAAGATGTGGTCTTTGGTAAAAACTGAGCCTAGATCTATTTGAGTTTATATGACATGTAGTAACAATGCATTTACCCATTTTACTGTGAAATATAACTGAAGATATGAAGAGAGATGTTTCCAGTATAATTTTTGCTAGGTAACTCATGTTTTTGGCTACTTGATCTACTTGAATTAAACACGCATTTAGCCACTCATGCGATATCTATGGTCAAAGCACTTCTTCACACCAACTGGGAATAGATTTGCTTATGTTTTTTTTTAATAATTTGCTTAGAAATGTTTAATTCAAACTTACTAGTATTGGCGTTTGAGGTGCCAGTATAGATCCAACTCGACCAACCATTGAACAAGTTGCAAGCAAAGTATGTCTCAATGGAGTAGGAAATAGTTCTGAAGTGTACAGGTAAATACATCCAAAAGACCCAGCGACGCAAAATTTACCTAGCAAATAACACAGCATGGAAAGCCATCGAAGATCTAAAATGAAACAAATAATATATTCACCCATAATGTGTGTAGTACTTCAAGCATACTCTACTGTCTGGTATGAATATAAATGAAATGAGGCATATCCCGGCAATCAGATAAGCTGTGAATATTGTCTTCTTCCTTCCGAAGTAAGTCATGCCAAAGTAACCGGTTATGTGTCCAGGGATTTCCACACAAGCTGCCAGGATGAAATTCAAATGCAAGTTTCCTGCAAGTGCCACAGCATTGATAGAAAGTCCATAGAAGCAGAAGGTGCATGTGATCCACCAGAACGAACATCGAAGTACCCTCAACAATAGAATCTTTGACCGTATCACCTGTTGGAAAGGTGTCTTTTCGTCTTTTTTGCTCACCTCGACTACTTTATCATGTTTACTACTATTGAACTCATTAATATGCTCCACGTTATACCTGAGAGGCTCGATCTGCTTCTCTGGAAGCTCCATCTTATTAGTGTTGGCTATTTTAGTCAAGTTGGTCAACGCCTCAACGTAACGTCCTTTGCTCAAAAGCCACCTGGTACTCTCGTCTAAAAGCCACCAGTAAACGAATAGCAATAATGCTGGAGAGTAAATAGCGTACAAGTAAGTCCTGTAATATGGAATCAACCAGGCAACTGCTCCCATGCAAATCTGTCCTGAGGCAAATAAAACGTTGATCGTCGCACTTCCTGCTACTCTTGTTGAAGGAACGAGTAGTTCGAGAGCTGTAAATTAAAATAATTTTAACAAATATATTCAATCAACAATAAAAATAATAGGCATTCTTAAATGCCCACCAACAAATCTATAATTTTAAAAAAATATCTACATATCGACGGGATGGTGGACACTTTTTGTTTTCTAATTTTCATAAATGTTAGTTTGGAGATAATTTTTTGTCGTTACTTTCAAAATGTATTTTTTTCCAGCACATAGCTATGTCTATAAAGTAATGGATTCCCATGTATACGTCACCGTAAATACGATAAAAGTGTCTGAGCCTCGGGCGAGGCACTAATTAACAAAAAAACGATCAAAAGCACAGCAAAGCAACTCTATTACCGTCTTTATGGTGAACGTTTACGGCGAAGCACCCCTAAAAGCAAACAAGCTTAAAAGCTATGATTTTAAACCCATCGATATATGAAATTTAGTTTTTGACAGCCGCTTGCTAGTGATAATTAGGATATAAAGTAAACGTTTATCTTAGAATTACTATTTTCCGATAAAATAATTAATTCAAAATTTGATTGGCTGGATTTATTAAATCAATATGCTGCGTTTTTCGTACTAAGATTCTCCAAAAAAAATAATTAAGTTGAAGATTAATCCCGCTCAAGTTAAAAAAATTTGATAGGTTAATACAACTCGGGAATAATATTAATATAATCCAGATCGATCATCTTGATCCAGGTTTCCTCTGAGTTCCTGGATTGTAAGGTAGATAGATACTGACGCGAATAACTAAAACGTTGTTGTGTCTGAAAAAAAACCTTAATCTTGTAAAACCCTTGAAAGTATTGAATGAAAGTCTTGTAAAAACTTTGCAAAAAGTCACAGAGGGCGTATTTAAATAAAATAATTTTAAAGGTTGGGTTTGTCAGAAATCATAGATTAGGTCAGAAATATTGTTTTTTAACAAACAGTAAAGTGAGATTCTCTATAAGATTATTTCGGGAAGGCAAAAAGTTTGATAACTGCTGCTTTAAGACTCCATTGATTCATCCAATTTCCATTCATCTAAATAATGTATTTCTTTGCAGACTAATATTTTTATTTTAACCCATATAATCTTATATATACATAGAGATCTTTAAGGGGAATAAAAGCATTAGTAAATATATTTTTTTTTAATTTACCTAGAATATAGGCTGATGTGTATACTCCAGATCCTAAAGTAGGTTCGATGATTTCGAGTGCAGCAAACATGGCATAGTTGACAGATAGTCCTTTTACAATACCCAAAGCACCTTCAACCACACCTGCTATAATTAACATGAATCTTCTCCCCCACCTGTCCGATATGAATCCAATAATTGGAAGGGCCAAAAGAGTACCGGTGCTGTGTAAAGTACCTATTAAGGTTCTCTTCCACGACTGACATGGGATATCCATCTATAGTGATCGTTAATTTTAATAATCTATTAATTGCTCTCTAATATTTAATAAAGCCATACTTCTTCGATGAAACTTTTTTCATTTTCGAAAATGTATTTATTACACTTCACCAGTTCGGACTTGTCGAATTGTATAGAACAAGTTTCCTGTTTATCCAGTGTTATATTTGTAGGTGCAATCATTTTATACATTCTACATCGTTTATCATCTTCAGGAATCGCATTCGATAACCATTGAGGAGAGAAATCTCCATCAGGAGTATCACATCCTTCAATATAGCATCTGTCGAATTAAATAAACTTATTAACATATTATCTTTTGCAATAACCGTTGATAGCGTTGATATCGAAAATGTATTATATTTGGTGCAATTACAATATTTGCCAGACTGTAGATTAGGATATTTTATCTGCTTAATAACCACAACACATTAATATTACAAGTTTGTCGATATTTGTTATAATATACAAAGTTTTTAATTAATCTACAACGCAACCTCAATCCGTTCCACATCTTTGGAAATACTTCAAACGTATTTTTCACAAATAAAAGAAAAATTACATGCCTTCCTTCATATTTTATAAGTGCATTTCTTTTTTATATTGTTACACTCATTTCTATAACATATGTGAATCGTAATCCAAACGAAGGTCGTATATATTTCGCGTCTAAGTTTTTGAATGAACTCTTTTCTTATAAAGCCAAAAATAAACTTTTATCAATATGTCAAATTACGAAATCAAAATCAGATGGTATTTAATCAAATTTAATCTAATTTGACAGACAGATAAATTATTGTCATTTTTTAATATAATAAAGTACAATTGATTAATTTTAATTAGATTCATTTAAATCTTCAAAAAATCCTTTTAATGAAAGGGTATTTATATACCTATACATTTTGTAATTTTATTGAAAATTACCTGTAATTCGTATCAGCAGCGGTGAAAATATAATTATTGGCATGCATAGAGCATAATATTATAGGTATAATGGTCCATAGGAAATGTACCAATTGATATTTTCCGACTTTTCCCAAACCCATCATAATCCCATCGAAGTCCACCTCCATGGGAGTTATTCCTACATTTGTAGCCATTTTAAATTTTATCCACTATCACAAATAACACTCGAAATTATAGATAGTTTTTCATAATATTCGGTTTGATTTTACTGTCAACCGCGCGGAATAGACAGCTACTGAATGGACACAAATCGTGGTTTCTCTCGACAAAATCTGACGCATTTTATTAATCTATAAGTGTACAGTCACGCGCAAGAGTATTTTGTTGTAATAATCAAAGACAATATTACTGTACGCAAGTCATGTATTATTTTAATTATGATAATCTGACATGAGTGAACGAACATAAATTGGTCTATTAAAGAAATGACTTTCAAACACGTCACATGACTGTACACGCAAGTTCTTATCTTCTCGTATAAGAACGGTTTTTTTTAATAAACTATGAACAGATACGTCACTTTCAACAATGTCGATCTTTAAATGTATACACACTTGTGATAAACGAAATGATTTTGTGGGAAACCGTAATCACTTCTCTATTTAAACAGTATTATCATTTAACTATGTCCAACGTATTATCTAATATGCTGTCAAACATTATCAAATAAGAAATATTAGGACACACGCGACGATAAACAAACAATCTCGACTTGTTTATAACGAAATGATTGATATATACATCGAGTTCTATTTAATTTATTGTATTAATCTTGTAAAAGCAGTGACTACGATTCTTTGTGTCCATATAAACTGGCAAAAAAACTGCTGTTTTTAAATATAATAATAATTATATATAAATATGTAGGTTTATAGGGTATTTCGAACACACTGCCACAATTTTCTATGCGGGCAACACTGATTTTTAATAATCAATATCATATTTTGTTGTTTTTATTGTGTTTGATAAACAATTAGTATTAATAAGCTTGTAAAACAGTAATTCGAAAACAAGGTTTGATTTAACAAACTCATCTCTACATTATTAAGATCTCAATAATTCAGCGGCTTAATCCGCAAACGCGATAACTCCAATAAATAAAATTGTGGAGCAGGAGCATAAAAGTGTTTCATTATGCCATAAATATAAAATATATATGTAGATTTTTTAATGTATTTAAAAACATTTGAGGGTAGCTTTTTATACAATTTTGTCTTGATGTAGTAAAAATACGTTACAGTATTTTTTTTAAAGTGGAGTTATCGTGTTTGCAGATTAAGACTTCGATATACGTCCTTAATTCGTTCTAAATCTTCATAATCACTTATTTTATACATATGAGTACCTACATTTTTACACTCTTTTTTACTTTGTTCGACTCTTGTACGTATGCTGAATGTATTCCGAGCGAAGGTCGTATATGAAGCAAAATTCGTTAGTTCTGAGCATATTAAAGGTTAAGCTTGTCATTGTACTTAATTTGGATTTTTCAACATTTACAATTAAAAAATAGTCTTTTTTGAAGCAATTAAAACTTATTGAAAAAAACGGTTAGTTATATAATGGTGACAATTCAAAGTTCTAGTAAAACATTGTAAAGTTAGACAAATATTGCATCAGCTAGGTTTTTGATAAATACCATTATATTCTGTATGAACGGGTCACTACTTATATGATTGTATGAGAGGATTTAGATAAGAACAAATGACAATATCATATTTTAAGGATAAAAAGTCAGAGTAATAATTACAATATACCAAACCAAAATGTTATTATACTCGTCATTAATATTTTTTTGTTTGATAGTTTGAAATAAAACAAATATTTCGTTCCAATTTATTATTATTATGTAATCTCACTTGGTACAAATACTGATATATTACACATTAATTGTACTGGATTATAATCTGGTAACTTCAGATGCTTTAAGTTCTTCAATGTGTTCGGCTTCTTCCACAGTTTCAGGAAGTTTCAATCCCAATGTTTCAGGAGACCAGATCAAAAGAACCGCGGAAATAAGGGCTGCAACTGCGAACATTATTGCCGGTATTGCTTTTGAATAAACGACCTAAAAATTGAATGAATTAGTTTGTTTGTCGGCCAATTACAAAGACAGTAATTATAATAGAATGTGTCTTACGACATGTCAAACTTGAGACATATTTATAAGTATATATCAATCATTTATTATATTGTATAAATTCTGACATTGATCCGTGTGTAATACGAGTATTTAAAATAATATATTGCTTACCAAAAGGGGGGTTTGTGGTGCCAAAATATTGCCAAATCTCCCGAACATGGAGCATATCGTAAATGTGGATAGACGAAGAGGTGTTGGGAATAATTCGGATGTATAAAGATATATTCCTCCCACTGCCATAACAATGCTGAATTTCCCAACAAGATATACAGTGGTTGAAAGCCAAATTAGTCCTGTAATTAATACAGCTTTCAATTGTATGATAATTGCAAAATTTAACGCATTTACCTTTCGGCATGAATCCAAAAGACAGCAAGCAGAATCCAGTGATGAGGAATCCAGTCATGATTGTTCTTTTTCTGCCGAAATAAGTCATCCCTAAATATCCACAAATGTGACCAGGAATCTCCACAACGGCACTCAAAAGAAAACCAACATATTTGTTTTCCGATAACGACACTGAGTTTATCGAAAGACCGTATATGCAAAATATGCAACAGAACCACCAAATTGAGCAGTTTATAAGCCTCAAAGTGAGGATTCTAGAGTTCCATATTTCCTTCATTGGGTATTTTATGGTGTCTGGTTTTTGATCAACTTTATCAGGAGCTTTCATATTGTTGAGTTTTTCCAATAAGGGGTTCATCAGTGAAGCTGGAGGCTGCTTTTTATTGGTTTCGGCAATTTTCATAATTCCATCTGTTGCTCTATCATAATAGTGTTTGCTCAATAGCCATCTGGGGCTTTCGTCAATTAACCAGTAAAATAAAAATATAAAAATCGAAGGAGTATATATTGTTAGTAAGAAGGTTCTCCAATATGGAATCAACCAAGCAATGCAACCCAAGACAACTTGACCTGTGGCAAATATAACACTAGTGCCTGAACTTCCTATCACACGAGTTCTTGGAATAAGTATTTCCAGAGCTAAAAAAACACAAATTTATAGTTAAAATCTATATATTTTTATGAATACTAACAAACCTAAAACATAAGTGGTTGAATACACCCCAATGCCAAACAAAGATTCTATAAATTCCAGGGCTGCATACATTGGGTATGAAACTGACAAAGCTTTAGCCATACCAAATATTCCATCACAAACTCCAGTTATAATAAGTACTAATTTTCTTCCCCATCTATCTGAACAATAGCCAACTATGGGGTATGATATTAAAGCTGATATTCCTCGAAGGGTTCCGAGAAATACACGCTTCCAATTGGCACATGGAATATTTACCTATTAGTCAAACATAAAATTATATTAATACTATTCCCTCATATTTTTTTTTATTATTAACATAAGGTATCGCATGAGTGGCTAAATGCGTGTTTAGTTCAAGTGGATCAAGTGGCCAAAAACATGAGTTACCTGGCAAACATTATACTGTAAACATCTCTTCATATCTTCAGTTATATTTCACAGTAAAATGGGTAAATGCATTGTTACTACATGTCATATGGACTCAAATATACACTCAAATACATCTAGGCTCAGTTTTTACCAAACACTACTTCTTTAACATGTTTAAAATATTATTGGGTTTTAATCACCAAAATATTGTCACAATCACTCTCAGTGGTCACTAGAAATTTGTTAAGTGAGGGAGACACACTTATGCCTTTATCGAATAGCAGAGAAGAGTGCCACAATACACAGGCTACACGAATTATTAATTTACAATGCGATATCTAATGTTTATATCTATGGGTCTTGACGTCTTTCCAAGTATTATTGGCACATAATATCGTAAACAAAGTTCGCAATAAATTTAAATGTTAATGAAACATTCTTTAAGTGTATTAAAATGCTATTGATTTGCTTTGTAGGTAAAAAATAATTGATATGGTTGCAATACAAAAATATCGCCTGCTCCAGCGTATAATATCGTAAGTGCAAAAAAAGTGTGCTTTATGGAACTGAGCCACATATTGCATGTATAAATCGTCAAAAAATGTTGATTTTCAATCATTATTTAACCTATTAAGTGGGACTTTTCGAAATAGTAAAATAGTCCTATTTGACCGGCAACTAATGTAGATTCATCTATTATCTATAACACATTTCATGTCTCTGTCAATAGAAGGTATTTAATCGTAAATTGATATATGTTATAAATAATAATTAAACCGAGTGACGTAAAGGCAGTGTTACCAGATTGAATATGTGGCTCAGATCCATAAAGACTTAAGAGCACACAGAATATATAGATATTATACGCCGGAGCAGGCGATATATACACACATTTTTTGTGTTCACATAAAAACCATCGTAAACTCTTCACGAATTTAATTTGATTATAACAAGTTACCTCCTCGATAAAAGTGTCTTCTTTTTCATAAACATAGTTTGCACATGGAACCTTGGTATGACGATGAAAGGAATCACTGGATAGACAAGTAAAATTGTTGCCTGGTCGTTGAGGATACATAAAGCACTTGTCATTGTTGGGAATTGCATTGCTCAACCATTGAGGCTTCAACTCTTCGTCAAGGCTGCCTTCACATGCATCCACTTGACACCTGTATATTACAATAGGTATATTATTATTAGATCAAATCAATATGATGACCCCACACTCTCATAAAACCAGACAAATATTCCTTATTTATAAAAGAACAAGATGACAAATGGCATCGTAATATACATAATATGAGCCGCTGAGAGGAAAAGTGGTCCAACCGCATTTATGACAACTTAAAGTAAAAAAAACATACCAAAAGAATTGTGTAAATTTTTTTAAATTCCAAACTAGAAGATGTCAAAAAACATAATACTTTTCCCATAAATTGAGAATGACATAATGAAACCCATGAATGGTCTAAATCAAAATAGAGAATTTCCTCCCAGTGGCTCATGTGTACATAGGTACAATATTATAGATTTTTCGGTGTCACCAATCACAACCATTCACGGTAAATAAATCAGTTTATTTGAGTCATTAAACACATAAACATACCTACAAAAAAAATCAAGTTTATTTATAGAGATATTATCTGAAAACTTATAATCAGTCGAAGTCGTCGCAAAAATGAACGACTCCGGCTATTTTTTTAAAAATTGAAATTGATACATATTTATTTTACAAAATTGGAGTTTTGTGGTTGTTAAATTTCAGAAACGGAGTCTGACTCGTGATTTTTTTTCAGCGACTTCACAGGTTATAATAATATGATAATCTTATTAAAATAATAGCTAAACACTTATATTTTAATTTGAAAATATTTCTTTCCATCTTTCCATGTGAATTGTCAATTTTGATAATGAGATCAGAAATTGAAAATAAATAATTGATCATAAATACATATTTACACTACACTCCCATCTAAATTTTCTATTCTACCCACTATATTATTTCTCGTCAAATTTTCTTTCATTCTCCTTTGAATACATTGCAAAAAATTTGCGCAGCTAAGTGATTTCTTTTCCACCAATTCTTCCACCTACATTGTGTAGGACCGAGCTTATATAGTAACATATAAATAATTATCTCTTACATTTTACTTTTCTTATTTCATACCGTCTTTTGTTTATATCTCCTCTGTAAAAAGATTACTCAATTCAATAAATTATATATATATTATATTAAACGTTAACCTTGCATTTTGTTCTGAATATTATTAAAAAATCACAGTTGCATTATTTGACTGATAGTTGTCATAATATTTCGTAATCGTTTTAACAAAATACGTATTTGAATAAAAAATATTAACTTATAATGAGGTCATGATATTCTCATATCCATGAAAAAAGTGACTTAATTTGACGCTGATTTTTAGTTCCTTGACTCACTTCAATGCCTTATACGTTATTGCTCTTGAACTTTAATTTTTTTTCAAATGAAACTCACCTGTAATTAACATCAGCTCCGATGAAAATGTAATTACTGATGTGTGTAGAAGCCAGGATGACCAGGATCGCCGTCCATACATAATGCTTCACTTGATATACTCCAAACTTGCCCAGGCTTTCCACAATTCTATCGAAGTCGACTTCTTTATGGGAGTCCATTTTTCAAAAGCCTGCTTCTTGGGAATTATATTATGAATGTTGTCTAGCCTCGGCTTGAAGTGATTTATTATCAGTTTTAAGACAATGCGTTGAGAAACTGGCTCTTTGAAGACGGGATCATCACCACAAAGAACCTTCGAAGCTCCATCGCCTACTCTGTACACATCATTTAACATATTAATATTATTAAGCGTATGTGAATAAAGCTGTCATCTTTGACAACAATATTTTATTTTTCAAAAAAAGCCGTATTTAATATAATAGTGTAATGAGAGTGTGTGCGTGCAATGCATACGCGTGTATACCAATACATACTACCAAGCTCTGGTCTATTCCCACCGGACGACTCATTAACACACACTTATATTGAATACAGGCTCATATGAACAAAAATTAATTAATGGTACATACATATATCTAAATAATTAAGCTTATACAACATGTTTTTAATTGACACTAAAATCTTTTTATCGTAATTATGTATTGCCAGTACGATCAATAAAAAAAATAATAAAGGGGGCCTAAGATTTTTTAGCAGGTTGGTATGGGAAAACACCCTCAAGCATGTGAACAATCCTGGATGAAAACTAATATTTCGCGGATATCTATAGGAACCTCGCGGGACCTGCGTAAATTTCAGCGGATTATGAGAATCGCGGATTATCGTTGAAATTAACGTTGTTGATCGGGATAAAATCCAGGTTGGTATAAGAAAAGACCCTCAAGCATGTGAACAATCCTGGATGCAAACCAATATTGCGCGAATTTTTAATGAAACCTCGCTGGACTCGCGTAAAATTCCGCGGTTTATGTAAATCACGGATTATCAATAAAATTGACGTTGTTCATCGGGATAAAATCCAGGTAAATGGGAAAAGACCCTCGAGCGTGTGAACAATCCTGGATGAAAATCAATATTTCGCGGACATCTATGGGAACCTCGCGGTTCCCGCGAAAAATTCCGCGGTTTATGAAAATCGCGCATTATCGATAAAATTAACGTTGTTGATCGGGATAAAATCCAGGTTGGTTCAAAATCAGAGTTTACCTGGATAAAGACTTATTATTATTAAGAATTTTCGTAATAACTGATCAAATCATTTTTTCTTACTTGGCCGGGATTTTGAACTCATGACCAAAGACATCACAAAAAACCCCCTCAGATCGGCTCTGCTATATAATCATTCATTATTCATGTGTTAAGATCCATATTATAAATGCTATAGTAAAAATAATAACATAAAGTGTGCTGCACTCATATATATTGTAAAAATGGTCCAATATTAATAATTATAAATTCGTAGCATCGAAAAATAGAAACAATTACAATTATGACTGAAGTGTGCGAAACAATTTTTAAATCAATGTAATTTGTCCGAAATCTTATGAAAATTTATGGCAGCAGCTGTAACTTGATATTTATCAAGTTATCTGATCACCGATTTCCATAACAAAAATACAAAGTCGTCGTTGTGGAACAAAAGATGTGACTTCATTCAACATAAACTCTGTTTTCCCACGAACATCGCAACTGCACATTTATTACGGGTTTTGTGTTAACATCTCGGTAATACTTCCAGTTTGGTCATGGCTTGTATAATTGATGGTTGCATTATCCAAAATAAAGCAATAAATACACGTGTGAGACAGACTTGGATTAAATAACTACAACAATCATTTAAAAGGGTATTTTATCGGACATAATGGATCGATTTGTACACTAAACTTACCCTATTAACAAAGATCATATTGTTTTATTCGTGCCTTAATTTACACGTTTAAAGCTAACTTAACTTATCTAATGATTTGTGTTATTTGATCTTGAATATATTATATTAGACTTCAGTATTTACTTTATTGGCCAGGGAATCTCGGATCAAAACGCTTGACATTTGTCATTATTTTATTTTATATGCACCCCAAGGGACTTTTTAATGTGGCGTTTTTTGAGAGGGATTTATTACAAATTTGGTTTTTTAGACACAACAATGTGTTAATTGTCTGTCGGTGATCTTAACTATTACTAGTTACACAGGTCACCGACTTAATAATCAGTATTTATTGACAGGAAATCAGAGTAAACCTGGATCAAGATGATCGATCAGGATTTTGTTAATAATATTCCCGATCTCCCAATTGTAATAACCGATCAAATAAATTTAAATTTTTTGACTTGAGCGGGATTTGAACCCATGATCACTGTATTTGTAGCCAAGCGTCTTATCCTTTGAGCTATTACGCTGTTGAAAATTATTAGCAAACCTAGCCAAAGTGGGGGCAAAAACCTATTTTCATATATAGTGTCAGTGGTGCACTGCATGGGTTACCTTTACTATCTCTTATTTTAACTGTTTGATATGTATTTATATTTAAAAAATGCAATTAAATCATGAATCCGCAATCTGGAATAATGGGCAAATTTAAAAATTAATAAATTTCTTCACAAAGTGAACTACTTAACTCAAGACTTATTTTTTGTGTAACAGTACAAACAAAATTCAGTGCACAAAAATTAATCGATAACTCTCGTGTCAGGTAGCTAATCAATCGATTTTACCTATTTTATACTTTGATGAGTCATCTAAAATAATTATCATGATGGTTTGTCTATAAAAGATAAGCATTCGGAAAGAAAAATCTGGTCTCAACTCGAATCAATATGTATTACAGTTGTGGAATTTTATCTTATCAATCGTTTTTTAAAGAGACCTACTTTTTCAAATAAAATAATGGATTGTAAAATAAACTAAGAATTTATCCGAGTGAGGGGCAAATCGTCTTAAAAAGTCAATGTCGACTCATCCAAATGCCAAAGCCCATACATTCTGTATGACATTACAAGCAAGGTGTAACAAAGAAGCAATCATCATTGTCAAGGACGATGTTATTAATCATTAGACATCATATCTTGATACAATTATTACAATACGTACTATTTTAGCGATGAATCAAATCATTAAAACGATAAATATGCGGGAAGTGCGTATTGCCTAAGGTGAGAAGATAATGTATGCTACAAAAATCGACGGCCTTGTTTCTAACATTTTTTTTATGCGAAAGGGCAAAGTTTAAATGTAATTACTATACAAATATTTATAACATTGTATATGTAAAATACACAAATCAATTCGTACGTGATCTAGGACCTATAATAATATGTTTAGGTCAGTGTAGCACAGTTTGTATTGTATTTTAAAATAAAAAAACCAACATAAAAATAGGATTCTATATTGTGAAATAAGTAAAATTCTATCGGGAATCGGAACCACATTTATCTAATGAAAGTAAAACCCGGTTAAGTGTAAATGTATGTATTGTTCTACTGTAAATAGTCAACATTTTTAAGCATAATAAGGTTAAACCATCGTCATAGGTTCAAATCCTGTTCAATCGGATATTGCAACTTTTTAGTTGAATTGAAAATCGACAATCCTATATCCTGATCGATCGTCTCAGTCTAAATTTACTCTCATTTCCTTGATTGTTAAGTATATAACGAACGGTTTGTTAAATGGTTAAATTAAAATGAATTAATACAAATTAAACCAATAGGTATGCATAATAGTAAAGAAAAACTTGTTAGGTTATAGTGTGTGAAATAATTTTAAATATCCACCTATACGTCTAATGTATAGATCCTTTTCTGTTTTTTTTTTTATTTCGATAGAATATTTAATTATTATTAATTCTGTGTAGCTTTGTAATTGTTTAGTTTAGTAAATAAGCAAGTTGTAGGAGTGTTACGATGTGGTTGCATACAATAACGACTTCTCCACACATCTATATAAGGCAACTATCATTATAACAGATTTATAAGCCACACGAATGCCCATTTTAGAAGACCCGTTTCATAAAATGTGTATATTGAATTAATATCAATCGATCATCTTTATAATAAATCGCTAATGAATGCTGTGAGTAGTGAAAGCCTTGTCGTGTATGTGAAGATTTAGTGTAGTTTTTGGTCGATTTGTCATGCTTTCAGTGTGATAATTCCTCTTCTCATGTACAATATTATATTATATATATAAATATAATATGAAACACCCACTGAAAACGGCTCTGACCCTCAACTCTTGCATAAGCTTGAACATTAATGTCGACACGGAAGAAATGCATCTCGTGGGTGGAGTAGTTGTGTGCCTTGCACTTTTGTACATTCACAACACATTATTTTAATCAATTAATTCATTTCACATTGAATTTTGCACCCAATTACTAAAATAAACATACCATTAACGAAGGGTGGTTTTTATTATTAGTATAATACAGTTTTTAATACGCCAAACTGCGCTAATAAAATACTTTTGTGAGACTTTTTAGGAGTTGTTAGAAATTTTTGGTTTTTATACACAACAACGTGTTAATTTATTGATCTTAACTATTACTAGTTACACAGGTCACTGACTTAATAATCAGTATTTACCTTACAACACAGGAAATTAGAGTAAGCCTGGATCGATCTCAAAGTCGTAATAACCGTTCGGATCATGTTATTCATTTTTGCAGCATTTGAACCCATGATTTGTAAGCCATGCATCTCATCCCCTGAGCTATTATGCTTGTCAATTATAATTAATTTATTAAACAGTATGGATTCATAGATTTCTTTACTATTATTAAATTGTAGCGACTACTGGACAGCGCAGATATGTATTTATGCACTTCCAGCTGGCCGCTAACAGCTACCGCGAACAGCTACGGCAAAGAGTAGCTGTCACCAGTGAGATAACAATACAATAATAGAATATGGAAAGGCACTTACATCCTTAATAAATATTTTTATTGATACCACTTTTTGAATATAAAAAATATTGATAAATTTCAAATTATCTGGTATTTTATTAATATTATTCACGATCTCCAAGTAGTAATAACCGTCTTTAACTAACCCAGTCTTTTTCATTTCAAATTATATTATATTTTCCTTTTAGAATGTAAAATATCATATTCAATACACTTCAAAAAATAGGTGTATTTGTAGTGAAAAATCGTATTTATGTATATGACTAAAATATGATATAATTTTAATTTATTTTATTAGAATTTCATTCAATTACTTTAGAATATTATTTCAATCCGTTGAAATTTCAAGATTATTAAATGGATTACAATCTCACCTAACAATAAACATTCATATTTGATACTTTATTATATTATGCGTTTAATAATTGAAGAATTTAATCAATTAAATCGTTTGCATGTCCTTTGCATATACGTACTGAAAAATGTATACATTTAAATAAAGAAACAATTAAATCACTATTGTGAGTAACTAAGTATAGACAATTTATTAGCCTGGCTTCTGTTGTACATATTTTTAAACCTTCTATTTGTGTAACATAATATAAATAATAATATTGTAAGTTCTGCCATATCTTTTGGCCGAGAAGCATTTATCATGCTGACCTTTCCACTACGACACTTCACCATATTAAATTGGTGGTCACTTACTACCTTCCAATTATTATATTTATGGCAGCAACACTTTATCTTGGCTTCGCACAACTATCTTCAATTACCATTCTTTGGATCAATATTAAAATAATCAAAGGAAATGCGAACTAATTGAAAATTGCGACGCACACTGTTATTTATGATTCGATGTGTGAGAAGTTCTTTATTAATAATTTACAAAGGTCATATCAAATAACAATTAGTATACAAAATAAATAAACAGTATTTGATCACGATCGATCAAAAATAATCGGCGCGTGTTAAATTGATAAATAATTGTGTTATGGAAAAAATACGACGAGTAAAAAATTAGCTTTACATTTAATAAAATTCAAAAACAAACAAATCCATCCACAAATTTTTTGCAATGTAAAGTGTTTTAATTATTTTAATAATAAATACAATGAAGCAATAATTGTAGTTATATTTTTGCGGTGAGATCAGTTGATCTCTTCACTGAGTACGTCTAAAGTTTGACATATGCTCTACAAAGTATCAAACAGTAGAGAATATAAAAAATTGTATGGTAATGCATGAAGAATGAATTTGAAGTGCTTGTTAACAAGAATCACGTGTGTTTTTTGGGTGGGAAAGCATTTTATTGGTATAAATGGCAAAGTTAAAATAAATAGTAGTAGATTTAAATTGCGCTTACGTCGCAAATCAGAACCACCGATATTAGAATGCCAGACAACTGGATGTATAAATATCAAGATAATGGACCAATCAGATGAATTAAAGTTTAAAAAATTATTCAGACTCATCTACTTGGTCTGCCATCTTGATATTTATCTATCCAGTTGTCTCGCATTCTGACATCGGTGGTACCATGCGAATGCCTAAAGGGCTGTAAATATTTCTTCAGTTAATTAACTATCATACTTAATATTATGAAAAACTCAATAAGAAAATATCTGGCTATATTATCAATATATTTTACTTTAAATAAATTAAGAAATTAACAATAAAATCTTGCGATGAATTTTAAAAAAAGGGCGTCTATTGGTTACGAATTATGTTTGGAGTTCAATAATTACCACCAGGTATACCAACTTTAATTTTATTTAATAGCAATTATTTACATATATAAAACTCAATTACAAAGTGTCACATTTGCTCTGGAAGCATAACAAACAAAACGTATGTATAATAATATTATTTTATCTCAATAACAAATATAATTTTACGGTGCAATAGCCTAAGTTACGCAATATCAGTATGGATCACCGGGTCACAGATTCGAGGGGTCAAGATGCTGTCTTCTTTCCGACTTTCTCCATACAACACGTAAATATATTTACAAAAAAGGTTACTAAAATGAGTCGCCAAGTATTGTCAGTCTTTTAATATTTCATATATGTTGAAAATGATGCATTAAAATAGTTTATTTTTACAATTTTACAGAGCGAAACGTTCTACCAATTGCGCGAGTACTAAATTTATTTACCCACCCATAATAAAAATGAAAAATCAAAAGTTGACATTTGATTTTTGGCCTTTGCCATTCGAAACTGAAATTAAAGACAATTGTTATTGCGACAACTAGGAAAACACAATGTTGTAATAATTATTATTATAATCGATTTTGTGAAAATACAATAATTCTGTATAGGCATATTAAATATAACATAAAAAATGATTAGTGTGTAATTTGTTTTTCGTTTGTACAAAGTACATAGGGTCAAGCTATTTTCCATACATGACTCAATACGATGATTTTTTCCATCATTATTACGAAAGTATTTTAAGAGGACTTTAAATAAGGTCACTAAATATTATATATTGTATGTTCAAATATCTTCTTCAAAAAGGCATTAAGGTCAAGACTGCGCACATGTTTTTACATTCCAAAACACTAATTAAACACAAAAATAATAATTACAATATAATTTGAGACGTACGGGGGATTTCTTATTTGAAATTGCGCAGTTTATAAAATAGTTGTCAACGAATAAATAACTAATATTTAACTATGATAATATGAACTAATCGAATAATAGAAAAAACTTCCAAGGGGGTCGACATACATTCAGATAAACGAAGTTGTTATTGAATATTATGAGTAAGACAAGGGATTCTTTTATAAGATTATTAAAAATATATTTCAATTTAATAAGATTATGTTGACACTTTTTATAGCTATATTCGAAGCTTTAGTCATAATAATAGTTACTATTTTTATGGTGGAATAGTTTTGTTTCAGGCATAAATGTGGCACAACTGACCTAACTAGGATTATAGATAAAAATATAAATATTTATTTACAAATTAACATCTGAAATAACTAAAACTATTTAATATTAATACAAATTTAAAATGAACAAAATGAAAATTTAAATGACAAAATACTATTTTAAGCCTCTGATTAGGCTCAGCTAGTCATCTTCTTTAAATTAATATTTATAGTAGATCTTTCATTTTTAATTTTTCTTAATAAATTATGAAGTTCTACCAATAAAAAAAATTCATAACCTTAAAAATATACAATTATTATTGAAAAAGCGATTCTAACAAAATCCTCTTATAGATTTGACTAATAAATTGTAATCCCTCAATAAATACCTAGACATAAATCTTATGTTTGTAGAGTAAGTATGTAAGTGTCAATATAGATACGCGCAGAGTCGATTTAATTTACCATAAACGGCTGTGATTGGTAATATAATATAATTTAAACATAGACTACATCCGATCCTGATTAGCCGATTAAGTATAAACGATCTTATAATGTTATGTTGTTTTCGAAACACCCATCATAATATTTTTGTCAGATCATTTAACTACCGTGTCACGATTAAGAGTGAAATACTTTTTTATTATTTGTATTGAATGTATCAATCTGTTTCAAATACAAGTCAATTACATATTGTATTGGTCAATAGTTTGAAATTGTAATAATACATATCGACCTAGATTATAGTCAAATCTATATATACTAATATTTTTAAATAAATAACTAATTATATGTGATTTGTAAAGATGGAGGACCCTTCGATTGCATCACAGGGCATCCGAAGACAAGCTGAGCGAAGAGAATGAAGAGTCAGATGGATGACGCTGATGCTGATGATATTTTGCAAGATGCTGCAGGAAGTGGAGCACGTCTTTATACACGAACAATACTATTAAGTCTTTTGTGATATTACATCAACATTACGTGCGAATATTTTAAAACAATAACAAATTACCCTAATTTAGGGAGAGCATTGTAAAATTACCACACATTATGACAAAATCACTGACCATTTACATGAAAAACCTACTGGTTTTTCTATCGTTTTATTAACACAACAGTTCTGTAATGAACTAAGACTGCCCTTAAATTGTTTATGTCCATTTAAATTAATTATTACGTGAATTTTGGGAATCCCGTCAATCATAGATGGAAATTTTTAAACCGATCAACCAACATGGCACATGAGATAATTCCCACCACAATAATTTAAGTTAGGGATTCCTAGGCGTGCGTCACCGTAAACGTACATCGTAAAGACGGTAATAGAGTTACTTTTGATCAGTTTTTTGTTAATTAGTGCCTCGCCCGAGGCTCAGATAAGCCATTAACTAACAAAAACCCGTACATAAGTCTGGATAAATAACTCTACTATCGTATTTACGGTGACGTATGCCTGGGAATCCATTACTTTACACTGGACGCGCTTTTTTAAGATTTAATTGCTAAGTACTTATTTGATTTAAATTAAAACATATTAAAATGTAGCCAGATAGTTACTTATTGAGTTTATCATAATTCTAAGTGGTGTTTGATTGAAAAAAATATTTTTACATCCCTTTTTGCGTTCGCACGGTACCACCGATATCAGAATGCCAGACAACTGGATGGATAAATATCAAGATGACGGACTTAATAGGTGAGTCTGAATATTTTTTCAAACGTCAATTAATGTGATTGATCCTCCATCTTGATATTTATACATTTAGTAGTCTGGCAATCATATATCGGTGGTTCTGATTTGCGACGTAAGCGCATTTATAATCCAAAGTCAAACTATGTATTTTAACTATACCTACATATGTATAGATAATTTGTTAAAACGACTTTATAAATTTATTATAACTTATAACTTGGTTGTTACCATTTCGACCAATATAATGCTTTCCCGCTCAAAATACACACGTGCTCAACTCAGCTCGTGCTTGTTTACAAGAACTTCGCACATTCGTGAAACAAATCATAAATCTAGTGTTCATGTATAGAAGAATGTCAGGTAACCTCTAATAAATAAATAATGTGCAAAACTTGCTTTCTTAAGAATAATCATGAATTTGGCAGTTATATATTTGTGTACCTACTTATTACAGCTGAAGTTATAATAATCTCAGAATGAAGTTATAATAATCACTTTACAGTCCACGAAAACTATGTAAGCATCCCCAAATCGAATCTAAACGAGTAGGCGGACAGAGGCAACACTGATTGTCTCACTTAGACTCTTCTACTTGGTCCGCCATCTTGATATTTATACATACAGTTGTATAACCTGCTAATATATCGGTAAACCAAAATCACGAACAATCGATTTTATTAACCAAGTTATTTGAAACCAAATATTTTTCTCCCTAATCCATTAAGCTGATGTTTTTGTGATTATGTCATCATCACTTTAGTGTTTTTTTGTAATCTATTATAAATAATTCATAGTAAATATTGTCGTTATTATTCAAATCTCCCAATTTTTACATAATACTTTTTGACTGTCTGGTCCCATAGGAAATATGGCTATTAAGTGTGAGAATTTCAAGTGAATGTTGTGCATCGATTTATTAGTAAGATTACATTGATAAATCACGCTTTGGAGAAACAAACAATTAAATCGGGAACAACGATTCTAAAATATATTGAGCAACAGTTGGAGAAGGATGGACACGAGGATTGCTTCATTGGCATCTTCAATGGGACTTTGTTGCTCATCAATATTATAAAGAGACTTTCCTGTAACAACAATTGTTACATTCTAATCACAATAAAACATATTTCACAATCGTCCACGACGATTTAAAGACATATCGGCAAAATCGTGCTTAGATCAATAGACTATATGAATAAACTAATAATAATTAAGATCTCTTTTGACAATACAATAGATCATAGGAACTAAGCATAAGTGTATAAAAATTTAAGATGATATTATTATTTTACCGTGAGACAATATAATCTTGTAATTAAGTAACTCTAAAGTTCACTCAAAAGAAATTGGTCAACATTTTTAAATTGATTTGATCGGTTATTACAACTGGCATATCGGGAATAATATTAATAAAATCTGGATCGATCGTCTTGATCCAGATTTACTCTGATTTCCTGTATTGTAAGGTAAATACGGATCATTAAGTCGGTGACCTGTGTAACTACTAATTAAGATCACCGACAGAAAATGAATTAACATGTTGTTGTGTCTAAAAAACCTCTCAAAAAAGCTCCTCGGAGTGTTAAAAAAATAAATAATTTGATTTTTTTATAAATATTAATTTAATTACTAAAAGGGTGTCTGAACTTCACGCAAAAAACAAATAAAAAGTATTTGTTAAAATTTATTAATTTGTATACAATATCATTTAAAATTTAGGTATAGAGTAGCAAATGGGATAAATGGGTATATGGTTTTGTTAACAATTTATTTAAACTTTAGAGGAAAAAAATAAATATAGCAAAATGTAAATCTGTGATTTTATGTCAATTTACTTATTCTATAGTTAACCTTATAGTATTATATTTTACGAATCGATGACAAAATATCTTTTATACAATTTACATCTTGCATGTTATAAATTTATGAAATCCATTGTTAAAGTTTCCTCAAACTCATGAATTTTTCATTGTAGTATATTATTTTTTTTGTAACTCAAAACTATATTTATTTTCTATTGATTTGGAGATCTAGTATAAGATTTGAGTAAAACGTTTTATTATTTATTTTTAAACGTTACATTACGTTAAACGTTTACGTTAAATGCACCGGTTCTCGTCCGATCACCGAAGTTAATCAACATTGGGCGCGGTTAGTACTTGGATGGGTGACCGCTTTGGAACACCGGGTGTCGTTGGAACCATTCTTCTTTTTAAAAAAAAAAAACATAAATAATTAATGACTTAAAACATAAATCAACACAACCATTGATTTATAATTTTAAAGACATTATTGAAGGTCGATTATTCAGGAAGAAGATTTAACACCAATTTTGCGAGATGTGCAATTATGACTGACAGCAATTTGGAATTTAAAAAAAAACACTAAATAAGGCAACCATAAGCCATTAATTTAGTTTTTTGTAGATGTGGTATTAGTCATAAATTTGTTTTCTTAATACTAACGCTTGAATATTTTATTGATTTTATTAAAATAATTGGCAGATTAGTACCATCTAACGGTACAGAATAAAAACTTTTATAAATAAACAAAACATTGCCAATAAACATGATACACGTTTTTATTTTGGTTTAAAAATACATATATTTTTTTCAGATATTCGATGAGAAAGAGGAATATAATCTATTGGTTATTTTTTTTAATTTACGGTGATTAAAAGGTCTAGATTACTAAAACCTTTGGGAATAGTAATTTGAATTTTAATTTATCCCGATTTATCGACGAAAATGGAAAAAGTATCTCTGGGAGAAGGACGGAAAACCTTGGATAATTTTCTATTTTTTTATTGGATAAATAATTTCTATAATATATCTACAGAAACTGACTTCAAACAATAAATGGACATTCATTTTTAAACCAAATTATTATTTTCAATCATTTAAGTAACATTATTGAACACATTACGCTAAGATCAATTAAGTTCGAAACGACTTATCAACTTTTATAATTGAGTGTTCTACGAAAATAATGAAAACCCAGATCGTATCTACCTATCAGCATTTCCTGGTTAATAAAAAGTGAATACTGACACGATTATTTTACGAAATTTAGACAGACCAATCCTTTGATCCAATACATTTACCTGGTCGTATTTAGTTTTCCAAGGATTATGCTATAAAATCGGGGAAACTACCAATATTTGTACATTTGAAGATCATAAGAAAACTATAATACTTAATACATATAGTTTTTAATTGAATTTTTGTGCAACGTCAATGACATTTTCTTTCGTGAGATGAATATATATTATTGGATAACAGTTATTTGCGAAATATCTAACTAGGAAAGTGAAATCAAAAGAGACTAACCTGAATTCCTAGACCGCATTTGTTGAACTTATTCAAGAATAGTCCTTTTTGTTGATATTTAATAATAATTAGTTATATCAATATGTGTTGATTATAAAAACAAAACTTTAGTCTACTTCACGTGACGGATAAATCTCGTATGATGCCATTCAAAACCAGTTACCTAGTCTTTTTTACCTGTTATTTAAATTACATAACTTAAACCTCACTCACTCGTATTGCTCACTGGTCGTAAAAAATGTTTATAATTATATAAAAAATAAAATTCCACTTCAATTGTGTGACCCACAACTTCGCAAACTGGTGATCCAAAATCGGATGAAGACAACAGTGGCGGAAGTTAATAATTTAGTAAAGAGGTCGACCTTCTTACGGAAAATCCACTATTAAAGACCACGAATTGACCTCGAGAAGTTTCCTAATCGCTTTGTACTAAGAAACAAAATACTTGACGTTCAAATAATGACAAAAAACTAAATATTTTTTTGCACATTCACTATCATTTATAAATATAATATTACACCTTATTTTTGCACAATATACAAGATAAATAATAATTTAATTTAAAGTATATCAATTCTCAATCAAATCAAATAATTATAACACGTATTTTTATACATACAAAAAAATGTAAATAAAAAAATGATGTGACTATTGCACTGGCAACATTGCAGCCATTCGAAAGTGACCGTTGAAAGAGCAGAACGGCTCAGCTGATGAACGCTTTTTTTTACTGTCTTCCCAACAGATTATCCTCACATTCACGCCAGACTATCGCCACCGTCACGCGTTAGTAGATATCATATACCAGCCACTAGTCACTAGCTACTAGCTACTAGTCACTAGCCACTAGCCACTAGTCGCTTGCTCATGATCATAGTATCCGTGTTCACTATTGTTGTAATTGTCTCATTGTAATAATATTGTGTACTGACTAGTAACCAGTAACTAGTAAGTGCACGGTGAGGGACAATGTCGCAGTTCAACTATTTGAATGAAGTCAAAAGTGTGTTATCCTTAGAAGGGCCGCTGACTGCAGGACCTGCTCCTCGCTGGCAAAGGAAGATGGACTCCAACAACCTTAAGGTTACTCACTACTTCATATCATCGATACTCATTACAACTTTTGCATACTCAAATTAATGTTTTATGTATTTCAGAACCCAATTTCGGCAATGGGGAATATCAGCGTTAACGCTTTAAATATAAGCAATAATATGTCACTTCAAAAATTATCTGCTACGTCAGCCAATCAAAGTCTCAATAGTACAGGATCACTTTCACAGAAAACACCTAATGACAATAAGAAAAAAACCCCATCAAAGAACAAAACTCCGGGTATAGTTCATTTATATTTTCACATTATACATATACGCAATCGATGTCTATAATATGTGAACAGTATGTAAGTTTGAGAAAATATGAAAGTAGAGTGAGTGTTAGTATATGTGGTTAAATACAAAAAGAACATGTAGAAATAACCGATTTACTTATTGCACTATTATTTTGTGAGAAGATTTAGTCAATATTTCAGCCGTTTTACATACCGACTGCCTTGTGAATCCGTTTATTGTCACTACTTAAACTAGTATTTAAATAATACTCTATATTATCATCTTCAAATTCTCTTGTTACAATTACAGGAAAAAGCTCGGTGACTCCTACTCCCAAGAAAAAAGGTGACAAAACCCCAAATAGCGGGGCAGCTGATAGGTTTATTCCATCTAGATCCAACTCGAATTTTGACTTATGCCATTACATGGTGAGTATCATGTTTTCATCAATTGATCCTCTAATAATAGTGATTGTGCTCTTGCTCATTTAAAATTTATTTCAGATGCTTCAGCAATCAACAAAACAAGAAGGTGATGAATGTGAAAGCCCACAAGGAAATGAATCCAACATAGCGATGCAAAGAGCACTTGCCGAGAGTATGAATGGGTCTGTTGGTACAATAGGGCCGAATGGCCAACCTCAACAGAGACTTCTTCAATATACTTGCAAAGCACCTGCAGCTCCTGAAGGCCATCAAAATCCTCAAAAAATTATTTATTCCCAAGTATGAGTATGCTTTCAATATTAATGGTTTACCTTATTTTGTATTGTTTTATTCATTTTCAGACAAAAGCTCCTTCAACTGTAAAAGCGTCAAATAGATATATTCCCCAAGCTCCTGACAGAATCTTAGATGCTCCTGATATTATTGATGATTATTGTTAGTAAATATATTTGTTAAATACTTATAAATAATGTAAATATATATTATTGTGCTTTGTTTATATTAAAGATTTAAACCTTTTGGACTGGAGTGCATCAAATATGTTAGCTGTGGCTTTAGGAAATGCAGTGTATTTATGGAATGCTGGCTCGGGTCAAATAGACCAACTTCTTTCATTGGAAGGTTCTGACCATGTCTGTTCTTTAAGTTGGTTACAAAATGGAGGTTCTCATTTGGCAGTCGGTGTTACCGATGGCACAGTTCAGTTATGGGATTGTGATAGAACAAAGAGAGTTAGGGTGAGTTATATTCTCTTATTGAAATTAATAGATTAGTACATTTTTTATTACAAACTTTCAGATAATGGACGGTCACAATAGCCGTGTAGGTTCACTAGCATGGAATGCATATATACTTTCCTCAGGTAGCAGAACCGGAACAATTATCCATCATGACGTAAGACAAAGAGATCATATTATAAGTACTTTGAATGGACACACCCAAGAGGTATTAATTTCTCCTTTTATTTAATTTATTCCATGTTTATATTATAAAATTTTTTAGGTGTGTGGGTTGAAATGGTCTCCAGATGGACGGTATTTAGCTTCCGGTGGTAATGATAACCTGTTAAATATTTGGCCCGTCGCCGCCGGTGAACATCATTCTCAATCACAAACACTATATTCTTTCAAGTATGTTTGAATTTGAATATAATAACAATTTTATTTTCACATTAACACAATATTTTCTATTTAGCCAACATATGGCAGCTGTAAAAGGTTTGGCTTGGTGCCCGTGGAGCTCTGGAATTCTGGCTTCAGGCGGAGGAACAGCCGATAGAACAATTAGAATTTGGAATGTTAACAATGGAACAAATATTCAAACAGTGGATGCCAAATCTCAAGTAACTGACAAAATTTAAATAATTGCATTAAATTTATATTAAATTCAATATTTTCAATACAGGTCTGTTCAATTCTTTGGTCTCCAAACTTTAAAGAACTTATATCAGGACACGGTTACGCTAACAACCAGCTGATAATTTGGAAATATCCTCTAATGACAAAAGTTGCAGAACTAACCGGTCACACAGCAAGAGTACTTCATCTCGCTATGTCTCCTGATGGAACCACAGTACTTAGTGCTGGCGCAGACGAAACCCTTAGGTATGCACTTATTTTAAAAATTGTCTGGCTTATATTTGATAACAAAATATTTATTTTTAATCACCCTTTCAGATTGTGGAAATGTTTTGTACCTGATCCTTCGAAAAAGAAAGAACCACAGGAAATCAAGGCTGCCAAGAGTATTTTTAAACAAAGCATCCGTTGATTTTAACTGTCGATATGACTATACATTTACTTGTGAATTTTAATAGTTTTTAAGCAACGAGCGAATGACTGATATTTGTTCACAACTCCTGTGTTTAAATTATTATTTTTTTAATATTAGTTATATTAAATCGCATATTCTTTTCTGGTTTGATTGATATGAATGTTTAATAACTCGTCAGTATCGGTCCACTCTGCTGGTAGAGGGTCCAAAATTATGATCAACTTTTCTCATGATATGAATATGAGACAAAAATCCAGTTTTGAAGATCTATGAATAATTCTTATTATATCCCTTTTTGAGGTGTAAGAAAATTGTGTATTTCCCAATAATATTGGCGATGTCTTCTCCCTTATCTGTCTTGATTTTTAAATTGTCATTAGTCATCTGACTTATCTGAACACTTGTGTGTTTGCGAGCAGTTTGAATTTTGATGTCTTCAATTAATATTAGATTGTTTTTTAAAGACTGTTTAATTGTGTCATATTAGCTGTTTGTATGAATCATTAATTGTTGTTGTCCTAGTTATAATTTTACAAATGTGCTTTTAGCACAATACCATTTTTGTGTCTAATTTTTAAACTAAATTGATGATTGTAACAAAGTTGTTCAATAAATTTATACGTGGTTTTTACTTTGTAAATATATGAGTATTTATTGGATTATTTTCCCAAATTGTAAAAAGAAAAATGTTTCCTAACATTCCCTATGGCGATTTCTACACAAATAATAATATTGAAAGAGATAAGAGTCAGTGATAAGTAAATATCTCAATATGTACTCGATGATAAGCAATTTATGAATATCACAACTTGGTTGTTCTGTCAAATGTGAGTCATTTGTTGCATCTTTATGAGTATCGTCATTTGTGCTGATGAATAATTGGATTGATCGAATCGCGTTTTTAAATTGTCAATGTTAATACAATGACGCCATGCAAGTTTCATGCTCTGAAAGATGAAATATATATTTTATGTGAAGAGGTAATTTTTTGTAACAATTTGTGTTTGCACAATTTTAATTTCATAAAATTGTAATTTTTTTTTCAGAATGAGTAATGGCTTCATCCTCTTCACAATCATCAGATAAGGGCAAAAACACTAAACTGGATATTTCAGAAAATGATTCTGGAAATACTCAATCCACCGTTGAAGGTTTGTATTTAAAATACGAAAGAGATCGACTGAGTACTCTGTCGGAGTGGACAAATTCCTCGAAAACTATTACAAAATCGGACATTGCTAAGAATGGATTCTATTTCACTGGTTATGGTACAAAGATAAAATGTTGCTTTTGCAATATTGAAATAAAGTCACTAAGCAGTTGCGAAAGTATTGAAAGCATTCATAAAGAGTTATCGCCTCGGTGTCCATTCATCACGAACAAACCCGTTGGAAATATTCCTCTCGATCTAAAAATGGAAGTCAATGAGGACATGCGACCCTATAATCCAAATTATGTGTTAGAAGTGAAGAGATTGGAAAGTTACAATCGTTGGCCAGTGCAGTTCAGACAGAAGCCGGAACAACTAGCTCAAGCTGGACTTTACTACTCCGGTGTTTCGGATAGGACTATTTGTTTCCAATGCGGCGGAGGTTTGAAAGGCTGGGAACCTGAAGACGATCCGTGGCAGCAGCATGCAAAATGGTTTCCTGGATGTCAATACGTTCGTTTGAGTCTCGGTGATGACATTGTCGCACAGGCATCCAATATTGAAAAAATTAATATTGAAGATGTACACCTTCGCAATAATGAAAATGATTTAGATCTGTGCATCGTCTGCCGTGAAGAAAGCAGAAATGTGTGTTTTGTTCCTTGCGGTCATGTTATCACGTGTGTTAATTGCAGTCAAACATTACAGACTTGTTCCATCTGCAATAAAGACGTCAAATCATATGTTAGGATATTTTATGCTTAATTTTATACTATAAGTGTTGTTTTAGAAAAAAACATTTGATTCAAAGTCAAAAATGTAGATGCATGAATATTAAGAAGTAACAAATAATCGAATATCGTATTTGACATAATAAATCTTTATAAACATTTTATAATACTTTTATTTAAAATTATAAATTATTTATAAAAATAAGTCTGTTTTAATCGTATTCAAATTTGATTTTAAACAAGCATAAAGAAATCAAGAATACTTTCTCACTATCATTATTGCACATATAATAGGTAACAGTTTTTTTTTAATAATCGATATGTCGCATCACATTATAAATATAAAAATAAATACATTTGCAACATCATTCAAATAAAATCAGATCCATATCCTGCAGTCGATTTTACACGATACAACCGTGGCGGCGTGCAATATAGTTTCCATCCAATTTACCATCTGAACCCGATGTCGTTTAACAATGGTGATCCCACGAGAACCGTCATATTCAACATCTGTAAAAAATTATAATCAAAGTAAATAAATAGGTTTTCGAAAATTGAAATATTGATATTTGTATAAAAAAAGCATACTTTCGAGTTATATCTTCAGATATAGAAGAAAAAACTAGCCAATTAAAAGTAATTTAAATTCTCATTCACTTTTGTCACAATACTGTAAAAATGAATTTTGATTAATCTCTTTCAATTGAAAGATCTTCAAATTGTTAGTAAGAATGTTCAATGCCAGTATCGTCTCTTTGTCGGGTTGACTGTGTGCAAAGAAGTTTTCTAAAGTCTGCAGTGCACCGAGGGCCTTTTGCAGGTCAGGAGCCGGTTTGGTCTCTACGATTTCACACTTGCTGATAACATAGTCATCGACACTCTCCTCGTCCTGTTCATCGTCTGCAGGTTCTCTTTTGATGTTACAGTGATCGTTCATGCTGACAAATTCTCCATTGCACTGCATCATAGGATCTGTCCGGTCCAACTGGTCTGCATGATCCATGTGATCCGTTTGCTCCATCTGAAGAACTTGATCCATCCGGTCAGCTTGGTCCACTGGCTCCACCCGGTCACACCGGTCCGCTTGGCCATGACGATGCTTGGAGTAGATGATGTTGTGGCGATGCTTGAAGCGGTCCAGCCAGCCACTATTACAGGAGAAGTTGTCCCTGCCGAGGTCCTTGGCCAGCCGGTCAGCCTGCGCCTTCAGGATGGGCCCGTTCACCTCGAGGCCGGCACTCCTCTGCTCACAGAACCACCGGAACAGCGCCTGGTCGATGTCAGCAAACAGACACTTCCTGATCTTCTTGATCTCCGTGATGTTGTTCTCGATGGCCGACAGATAGACGTGCTTGTTCTTCCAGAGCGAGGACACGGTGGACGAGGACAGCGCGAACCTCTTGCAGATCTCTACATTCTTGACTCCGCGCTCGATCTCCCTGATGATGGTCACCTTCTCGCGGATGGACAGACACTTTCTCCTATGGATGCTGGCGCTGCTGTTGCCGACACTGACTGCGCTGTTGGCCAAGGTCAGGTCCATGACTCTTATAACTGTGACTGTGACTCTGGCCCTGACTCTGGCCCTGACTCTGGCCCTGACTCTGGCCCTGACTCTGACCCTGACTATGACTCCGCCCAGGCCAGGAGCCAGCTGAAGCAGTCAGCAGCAGCGCAGGTCCATGTCCAGGTCATACTCCGTCACATAGTTGTCCCCTGTCCTTGTCCCTGTCACTGTCCACTTTCTCGTCCACCATAATAGTTCATGTCCTTGTCCCGCTAACTGTCTTCTTCTACTTTCATCCTCGTCTGCAGCATCACACCGTTCACCATTGTCAACTCACCTACTCTACAAAATACTTAATCGATTTCTTTTTTCTCATTACATTTTACAAATATTTTTTTCAGATAACTTTTGGGATAACGATTCGTTATAATAATAATTCAGAAGCAGTAATAGAATCTTTTCAAGTTATTTAAATGCTTTAAAATCTATTTTTTGTTGTTTAACCATTTTTTTCCAAATATTGTGCAATTCCAATAAATCTTTAGAGCCTCATCACTTTTGTAAATTGTTCCTATGGAGACCAGCGATCAATTTTCTTCTTATATAATACGTAAATCATTTTCCAAGGATCTGTACACGACTTGGATTTTCCTAGCCTTTTGCATAAATGACACTATTTATGACAACACCAAACTGTCATAATCAGGCGATCGGCGCGGTGAGACGTTTGAGTTGGTGATAATAGAAAACTACTATCTAACAGTACCAGGACAATTTGCACAGATACACTATTAATCAATAAAATGGGTTCAAATGTAAGATTTTTTTAAATTCTACTAAACTTTACTCATATTTATTAGTTTACTAATTTTTTTATTACACCTTTGTAAAATATCTATTTTTGTTCTTTAAATACTATCCTAATTTTGAAAATATTCTGTGAAATTCCTATATTCTATCAATTGATGATGTTTTACAATGTTTATATTTTTTATTCCTAAAAAGACAACATGATAATATAATTAGTACAGAACTGTGGTATACCACTAGTGTTATCAAAGTATTACCAATATTTGAGGTCAATGGTTAACCAATTTATCATGTGAAATAATAATTTATTTATTTGTTTCATATTTAAACCTAATTAAGGCAATTACAAAAATGAAACAAAGTATAATTCAATATTGAATGAATAACATAACAAGAAATTATTACATCTAACAGGAACATCCTCGTAATCTGATCCCTGAATTATGCAAACAATTTTATCAACTAGGATGGGTTACCGGGACCGGAGGAGGTATTTCAATAAAACAAGGGTGAGCGATAATCCCAATTAAACAAATATGGTATTCCAAATGTTATATTTTTACCCTTCATTAAAGGAATAAAATATATATTGCACCTTCGGGAGTTCAAAAAGAAAGAATATTATCCGAAGACTTATTCGTGCAAACAATTGACGATAAAGACTTGGAGTTGCCTCCTCCTGATAAACAGTAAGTTTCCTATTTATTGGTATTATTTTTTTTATTTCTAAATAAATAAATATTCTAGATTAACGAAAAGTCAATGTACTCCACTGTTTATGCTTGCGTATCGAGAAAGAGGAGCCGGTGCCGTCATACATACGCATTCACCACATGCAGTTAGAGTAACGTTAATCTGGCCCAATTCTGAATTTAAAATAGCTCGTCAGGAAATGATTAAGGTAATTTATAATATATAAATTGATTTTTTTCTCATTCAAAGAAATTATTAAAATATGTATTTGTGTTTATAAATAAGATATTATTAGACGACCAATTACATTTGTAGGGAATTAAAGATCAAAAATTAAATCGTTACTTAAGGTATGATGAAGTACTTGTAGTTCCAATTATCGAAAATACTCCCTTCGAAAGAGATTTGGCATCAAGTATGGCTACAACACTCAAAAAGTATCCAGGGACAAGTGCTATACTCGTCAGGAGGCACGGTCTTTATGTTTGGGGAGATACATGGCAAAGTGCTAAAACTATGTAAGTCATGCTTTAATTCTGTATCACAGAGGTATAAGTCAGTCATTATTATAGTAATTTATTTTTAGGGCCGAATGCTATGACTATTTATTTGAAATGGCTGTTGAAATGCATAAGTTGGACATGAATCTTTTATAAATGGATATGTAATTCTGTAAATATTTATATGTATTTCAAACAAAATATATTTTTTATCTTGATAATTATGTTTTATTTCTTATAAAAATTTTAAATTAAAAAATAAATTAATATAAAATATCTAAGTGGCTACTGGTGCTAGATTGATCAATTGATTGCTGCTTTCCACTAAATCAGCGATGGATACTCGACCACGCTGTTTGATGAATTTTGCAACATTCTCTAACTCTTCTTGAGATATGTAAATAAATTTTCCTCTGTCGTCTACGACTCCAGTTAATAAGCCGTCATTTTGAAATTTAGTGATTCTGTCGATTGCAGCTTGAGTTTTTAATTTAAAATGAGATGCTAAATCTTCAATCACTACCACTTTGTTAGCCTAAAATTTAAGTGTGAAATTTATTTAATATTTTTTAAGAGTGTGAATGTATAATAAATAGTTAACCTTAATGTATTCGATGAACTCATGAATGAGATTTCTTCCTGTGGTGTCATCTCCTTCTTCGTCAAAACCTTCACCTTCCACGGAGAAGGCTGCCTTCATTTTTAAGTACTCTTCATATTCTCTGCGCTCTTTTTCTTCAATCTCTTTTTTCTCCGCTTCAAGCCTTTGTTGTTCCTCAAGCTGTCGCAGAAATAAATAGATAAAATATTTAATCATATAAAAAAAGTTAATGGACGTACCGCCTCTTGCTCAGCAATTTTTTTTCTCTCCTCTTCAGCTTCCGCTTCAGCTAGTTTTTTCTTCTTTCGCAGTTGTTCCTCAGCTTCACGGGCTGATTTTTTAGCAGCTTTAGCTTCAAGTTTTGCTCTTTTTTTAGCTCCAATTTTATTTTCAGAGAATTGAACATCTAATTCCACATCATCATCATTAGCATCATCTTCTTCTTCAATGTCTACTTGTGGTCTGTCTGCAACTGAATGATAATGAAATTTAGTCAATTTGATAAAAAAATATAATCACTTGTACAAAACCAAACCATTGAGCCTCATTCGTGCTCTTCTATTCGGAACCGCCTGTGGTCTTCTAACACGTTCTTCAGCTTGAGGTGGGGTCTCAGCTTTATTTTAGGAGAAATCAAAACATATTTTAAGAAACATATGTGATGAAATTTTTTGTAAAGAGGTAAGTGGGTACCTTTTTCTGGAGGCTTGGTCGAAAAGTAAATTCCTAAACCGAGTAGTAGTAGAACAAGGAGACATCCTCCGCCAACAATTAATTCTAGCATCGCCATAATTACGATCTCTTATTACCTAAACTCTTTTACCAAAACACTACTGACAACTGACACATGGAATAACTGTATTGCCATATTAATTAATTTAACAGGTAAGTAATTCTTATCAAATATGCAACGTATTGAGAAAATGCAACTTCATTAATTATAAATTGTTTTAAATTATATAAACAGGAGGTAGAATATTAGATCATACATTTATATATTTTTTTTAATACAAGTTTGGATGTATTTCAATACTTCATTTTAATCACGATTTCATTCATAAAATGTAAATTTATAACTTTTTTTTCGTTTTTATAATGTAAATGATTTGAAAGTATACATAGCAACGCAGTGTCAAACAATATCTTGGTCCCGCCATTTTGGTGTGGTGATGTCGTAGTCTGTCGGCGTGTATCGTGTATCAAGATGCACATCAAGCAGGTATCAGCCATGTCTATTCTGTACTCCTGTCTCCTGTCTCCTGTTAGTCACCAGTACTGGCTGCTCGTACACTGTACTCGCCGTAGTCCAATAACTCCTCATCTTCCTGTGTTCCTGATCCAAGTATCTGTCACAATCATTGTTTGTATGGCCGGTGTTCAGTGTTGGCAAACAATACTAAGACTAATCTTAACTTAACCTAATTTCATCACGATTCAGTCTTCGTATTCAACAATGATGATAATAATCAACCGATACCATTTGAATCTAAATCGAATTAATATACAATTCTCTTTGTAAATGTTTTATGATTCAAAATTGTATATCTTATCACATTGATTTAACCTTTTAGGTTATCATCCAAGGCTTTAAGAGCTACCGGGAGCAGATTGTTGTCGAACCTTTTGATAGAAGACACAATGTTGTTGTCGGTAGAAATGGATCTGGAAAAAGTAACTTCTTCTACGGTGAGTTTTCTTTTCCTTCAACCACATTCATATATTTAAATAGGACATTTATTTGATTTTTCATTGATTTCCTAAAGCAATTCAATTTGTACTCAGCGATGAGTTTTCCCACCTACGACCGGAACAAAGGCTGGCACTTTTACATGAAGGCACAGGACCCCGGGTAATCACCGCTTATGTTGAAATAATATTCGATAACTCCGATAACAGAGTTCCCGTAAGTAACTTAAAAGATTTTAAAACACTTTTATTTAATAAAATTAATTTATTTATCTTATACAGATTGATCGTGATGAAATTTATTTACGACGTGTCATCGGGTCTAAAAAAGATCAATATTTCTTAAATAAAAAAGTAGTTCCGAGATCAGAAGTGTTAAATTTATTGGAAAGTGCTGGACTGTCCAATTCTAATCCTTATTATATTGTCAAACAAGGAAAGGTATGGAATATATTTCATTTCACTATTGATTTATTTGATTAAACTCTAACTATATATAATTTTAGATCAATCAAATGGCAACTGCACCCGATTCTCATAGATTAAAGCTGCTGAGAGAAGTTGCCGGAACCAGAGTTTATGATGAACGTAGGGAGGAATCTGTGGTTATATTAAAAGAGACTGTCGGAAAGGTTGAAAAAATTAATGAATTTTTAAAAACTATCGAAGAGCGTCTTCAAACTCTAGAAGAAGAAAAAGAAGAACTTAAAGAGTATCAAAAATGGGATAAGTCAAGAAGGGTTCTTGAGTTTATTATTCATGAAACAGAATTAAAAGAAAATAAAAAAAAATTGGAAGAGGTATGTATTCCTATCCCATTCTATTCTTATCCCATTTTATTTTAGATTATTGAAATGTGTATGTACATATTTTTTTAGTTGGAACGGTTGAGAAGTGACAGTGGTAAAGAACAACAACAGTTTGCTGAAATAGTTCGCGACGCTCAAGATCATGTTCGCGAAGCTAGCAGAAAGTTAAAAGATGCCCGAAAGGAAGTGGCCAGTACTCGAGAACAAAGAGATTTATTATCAACTGAACATCAACAGCTTCTGAGAGAGAAAACCAAGCTGGATTTGACCATAAAAGATTTAACAGATGATGTTGATGGCGATAACAAATCCAAAGTATGACAAAGTTAATAAGAATTGATATTTATTTTTCCATTAATTACAAATTTTTTGTATCGTAGGAAAGAGCAGAGCAAGAATTAGAGAGACTTCGACTCACTATTTCAGAAAAAGAAAAAGAACTAGAGGCATTGAAACCTAAATATGAAGAGATGAAAAGAAGAGAAGAAGAATGTACTAGAACTTTGGCACTAAATGAACAAAAACGGCAAGAACTTTATGCTAAACAAGGGAGAGGAACACAATTCACATCAAAACAAGATCGTGATAAATGGATTGAAAAAGAATTAAAGTTGGTACACAATTTACTTATGTCTATAAGAAATTGAATATATGCAAATAAATCATATTTTAGATCATTAAATAAACAAATCAAAGATAAAAAAGATCACGAAGTTAAATTACGTGAAGATCTCAAACGGGATGCCCAAAAGCTTACAGAATTAGAAAAAAAACTGACTGATACAACTGCGGATATGGAACGGCAAAGAGAAGCCATCAACGACCATAATAGACAATATTATGAAGCAAAGAAAAATAAAGATCAATTACAGAGCACAAGAAAGTATGTTTTATCAATCATTTTGTAGTATTAAAAATATTAATAATTATTATGTTCGATTTAGTGAACTTTGGAGAAAAGAAACTACAATGACTCAAAATCTTTCATCTCTCAAAGAAGACCTCGCAAAAGCAGATCAGGCACTTAGATCGATGGCAGGAAAAGTAAATACATAAATATTTTATACATATCAAATGCGTTATCAAATGTTATTAAAGTAATTTTAAAATTTATTTAGCCCACTTTAAATGGTCGTGACAGTGTGAGAAAAGTACTCGACACTTTCGTGGAAAGAGGAGGAGATTGGGCTAAAATTGCTCAAGCATATTACGGCCCAGTCATTGAAAACTTCAGCTGTGAAAAAACAATTTATACAGCTGTGGAGGTAATGAAGATTAAAAATTTAAATTTATGAATTACTCTAGACAGTTAATTAATTTTTAGGTGACTGCCGGAAATCGATTGTTCCATCACATTGTCGAATCGGATATTGTGGGAACGAAAATTTTGAAAGAAATGAATAAACAAAATCTACCTGGAGAAGTAACATTTATGCCATTGAATAGATTACAAGTCAAAGATATGATTTATCCTAATGACAATGTAAGCTCTGTGATATTTTATTTCAAACAAATAGGATATTTTTACCAATCATTAATTTAATTACAGAATGCTATTGCTATGGTTAACAAGTTGAATTACGATCCTAAGTATGAAAAGGCCATGAAATATATTTTTGGCAAAACATTGATTTGCAGAAATTTAGAATGTGCCACTGAGTTGGGTAAAGAATTCCATTTAGATTGTGTAACTTTGGAGGGAGATCAGGTAATTGAACAATATTTAATCAGTTTAAGTTGTTAATGAGTAATCATTAATGTTTAAATGTGTAGGTTTCCTCCAAAGGTTCTTTAACGGGTGGTTATTTCAATCAATCAAGATCAAGATTGGAGATGCAGAAAACAAGGTCGGAATTAATGAAACAGATAAAAGAATCTGAAGATGAACTTAACACTCTGAGGCAGGAACTTCATAAAATAGAAGCAAATATTAATTCGATTGTATCGGAAATGCAAAAAACTGAAACCAAACAAGGAAAAGCAAAGTATGTGTCCTTTATTTGTATTTTTTTTAATTGAATGGTTTTTTTATTGTATAAATTGCTTAGGGATATATTTGATAAAGTGAAAGCTGATATAAGACTGATGAAAGAAGAGTTAACGTCTATTGAAAGATTCCGAGGTCCAAAAGAAAGGTCCCTTGCTCAATGTAGATCGAGTTTGGAAGCGATGCAGGCCACAAAAGAAGGTTTAGAATCAGAATTGCATCAGGTAATACATTTTTTTTAAATTATTTACATAAAAAAATACTAAACTGAATAAATTTTGAAGGAATTGATGGAGCAATTGTCGACTGCTGATCAAGGAAAAGTAGATGAACTCAACGATGCCATCCGAAGATTGAATCAAGAAAACAAAGAAGCTTTCAGTGCTAGGATGAACTTAGAAGCCACTAAAAATAAACTAGAAAATCTTTTGACCAATAATTTGATTCGGTACGTTTTATATTCACACAAAAAAGTAATATGAATAATGAATGTCGTTTATTTATTTATGAATATTTTTAGACGTAAAGATGAGTTAGTTCAGGCATTGCAAGAAATCTCCGTGGAAGACAGAAAGAGGCGTTTACAGAATAGCAAAACGGATGTGCAGGCTGCCGAGAAACGAATCAAAATAATTACTAGGGATTTAGAAGATATGGACAAAAAAGTACAAGATGCTGTCAAAAAAGAAAAAATGCTTAAATTGGAATTAGAAAAGTGGAGAAATAAGGTAATGATTTAGGTGTATTCTATGCTGAGAGTAAATTATAAAAGAAATTTTAAACATAGGAAAAAGAAGCTCAAGACAAGATGGAAGAAGATGCTAAGGGGTTGGAGAAAATGGCTTCTAAAGAGATTTTAATCCAAGAGAAGATCAAAGAATCCATGGAAAAAATAGCCGCTCTGGGAACATTGCCTTACGCACCCGATCTTCATAAGCAATACCAGAAAATGTCCCTCAAGAGTGTGAGCAATCTATTTCAACATTAACATTAAGTTGTAATTTACAGATTTATGATTGTGTAATTTGTGTTGTAGTTATTTAAAGAGTTAGAAAAGAGTAATCAGCATTTAAAGAAGTACAACCATGTAAACAAAAAAGCCTTGGATCAATTCTTAAGCTTCTCCGAACAGAAAGAAAAACTCTACAGTCGAAAGAAAGAATTAGATATCGGGTATGAAAATGAATGAATAATCTTGTAATAATGAGTGATTTATTAAATTGTGAATTTTTAGTGGTGAAAAAATCAAATTACTCATCGACACTTTAGAACATAGAAAATTGGAAGCGATTCAGCTGACATTTAAACAAGTCAGCAAGAATTTCTCGGAGGTCTTCAAAAAATTAGTACCACAAGGAAGAGGAAGTCTCATCATGAGGACAGCCAACGAAGACGGAGTCGAAATCAGACCTGAAGTATGTAATAATAATAACTATATCTATGAAGTGTGTTATTGTATGAATATTTTTACAGCATGCCAATGCAGAACAGTTTGTCGGAGTCGGTATCAAAGTATCTTTTACCGGTGGAGATTCTGAAATGAGAGAAATGAACCAATTGTCCGGCGGTCAAAAATCTCTGGTGGCTTTGGCTCTTATTTTCGCTATTCAAAAATGTGATCCGGCACCATTTTACTTGTTTGATGAAATTGATCAGGTATATAAATTTATTATTATATGTTAATTCATTAATAACCGAATTATTTCCCATGTAGGCTTTGGATGCTCAACATAGGAAAGCGATCGCAGACATGATTCATGAACTGAGCACCTCCGCTCAATTCATCACCACCACTTTCAGGCCAGAACTCTTAGAACACGCACATAAATTCTACGGGGTGAAGTTTAGGAACAAAGTTTCTCATGTTGAATGTGTGACGAAAGAAGAAGCCAAGGACTTCGTCGAGGACAGCACGACACAGGGATAAACCAGGTGTTCATTTTCCGTTATTAGTTGTACATGAGAACTTCTCATATCAATGTTTGAAATTTTATGTTTAATGATTAAAAAAAACCCGTGCTGATTTTCTGAACTTTCCTCCTGTTGTAAATATTATAGATTATAAATCACGTACCTTCTCGATTATGTAAAGATAGATTTATGATTGTCTAGAGTTACGAATGTTCCGGGCTCATGTGTCAGTCCTTTGTTTAGTTATAATATCGACTGATTGGAAATAATTTCCAATCGATATTTATTGATATTAGTATTAAGTTGATTTATTTCAATGTGCGATTCTTTTTTAAACAAAGACATGATTATGTATTCATTAAAGATTTTATAATTCAAACAATGGTGTTGCGTGATTAAAACACTCCCATGGTTCAGTATAAAATTTATATTGAGCTTATCCTTAATTACATGAGATCAAAATGTCACTGGCGATTTACTCCTACTTAATTAAATCCCTGGCATAATAGGAGTACCAATCTCTCTCAAACACATCCTGGAGCTGCTGTCTAATACTGGACGTAGTGTTCAAGTCTTGAGAGTCTGGTTCGTTGATGATCAAAGCCGCGCCTGCAGTGTTGATAAAGTAATCTCCGGACCAGTTTGATGTTCCGATATAGGCTGCTTTATCGGTGACCATATATTTATTATGATTCACTCTACCGAATGGTATCTTCATCTGGTCATCTGTAGCGGGGACCACAAATCTTTTCTGTAAAAAATAGAAAGGTGAGTGAAATATGCAAAAAAAAAAACAGTTTTCGGCTATAGACTCATACCACTTCAATGTCTACATTTGGATATGATTTGGTGAGGTCCGTCAAAGACCTCAAGAAGTAGTCCTCTGATTCTCTGGAGTGCTTCCACCAACTGATGAGCATTTTCACCTTGACTTGATTATTCAAGGCAGCAGCTCTTATTGCATTGTCTATTTCCGGCCAGAATCTTGTCGGGTAAATAAATTCATTTTTATTAATATGAAATTATAGTTTGTAAATTTTGGGTACGTACTTGATTTTTGGTGAATATATTGTCAGCGGGAAATAATCCATTACAGCAATATAAATGAATTTTTCAGCAGAATGCATTACGCTGGTAATTGCATTAATATCCTCAGTACGACCTGTAGGACTCAAGGGTGGTGGCGAGCTCTAAAAATATAAACTTAAATTAATACAATGCATTGTGATGTAAGATTTTTTTTATCGGAGATCACTTACAGACACAAACGTCGTTAAATTGTTTCCATTTATGTTAATATTCATTGGATTTTCACTATTAAACAACGTCTGCAGTGAAATCGGCCACGAGGAAGGAATGACCGAATTATTACTTCCCAAACTCCAATAGACCTACGATGGATTCAATAATTATAGCAAATTTCATTAAATATGTATTAAAAATAATAATTATTTACTTCAAATATTTTTTCTATATCATGCGTCAGACAACAGCAATTGTAACCGACCACGCCCAACTCCTTTACCTGAAAATTTCATTACAGAAGGATTTATACATATATTGAAAGAATATTACATTTTATTATCATACTTGAGTTAGAGATCTCCAGTCCATGTTGGCGCTTCCGATATAAAAATGCTTTTTGTCGACTAACCACAGTTTGGTGTGGAGAACGCCGCCGCCCAACAATCTCGGAAAGTTGACTGTTCGAACCTGAAATTAATCAAATATAAAATATGTTCTATTGAATACGTGACCAAAACTCACTTCTGCCGCATTCTTCTTTTCTAGAATTTCAGTGTCTGTATTGGGGGATTCTTTAGTGGGTGCGCTTTGTACTATTTTCACTTTTATTTTCCTCTTTATTCCCGCATTGTAAAGTGCACGGAAGACCTCTTCACCCTGAATATGTTTCAATTTAAAAAAATCAATAATGTTTGTTGATATTTTTGATAATGTAAATTTTAATACCTGGATGGATGATTTGTGAGGATACACTTCATCTTTTCTTATTGACCAATAGAAGGAAGCGATTTCGATTGTTTCATTTGCATTTTTGATTAAATTCATCCAGGCGGAGTAAGTCGACTCATGCGAAGGTGAATCTGGCGGATAAGTCAGTCCATCCGGAATCGATTCCACCAACTGCATTCTGAAAAATAATACGTAAAACTATTATAAACTAAATAGACAATATATTCATTTGCGTAAATTATTTAGAGGGGTCAAAATAATGTGTTTTTTTTTTCAATTAATCAAAGGCAAGGGGGTTTACTTGCCAATTCCTTTGCTGATTTGTTTGCTAAACGGCTTATTTTAAGTAAAATATATTTATATTGTATCAATATAATTTTAAATTGTTATTTTGTATGCACATTTTTATTCCAAATTCCAATTATTTTAACTATACCTAAATTGTCCATTTTTTAAATTGATTTAAAATATCTATATTCGGTGGTGGAACTTTTTCGGCGCCCAGTTTTATCCCCTCATGAGGATATTATTAATTTGTTTTACAATTATAATAATTTTATTTCAACATTTTTGTTTTCGTTCCTCTTACTAGTAAAAGTTTTCATATAGCCGATCTGACTATTTATAAGACGAAACGATAAAATATAATTCCATACCTGCATTCTAAATGGCACTTCTCTTTGTATTGTTGTTGTAAAATAATATTGGCCACGGTGTTTGTGTGCTCGAGAAGAGGAACCAGCACGACCAGGATTATGAGGATGAGAATCACTGATATTGGAATACATGACGGTCGGCACCAGCTGTTAGATCGCCATCTAAAAACGTTAATATCTTTACTGTGGCCATTTAACACTATAGCAATGTTGTTCAAAGTGTACGTTTACTTTTTTACACCTGTCCCGTAGTCCTGACGCAACATATAGTTTTGATCCCAGTGATCGAAGTCCTCGTCTGCCGCTGAACCATTCCCAAAGCTGCTGCTTTCAAGAACTGTCTTGGATGTAAAAAAATAATATTATTAATAATGTTCAACGGGAACATAATTTGTATATTATAATCGAGACATTTAGCACTTGAGCCGAAAGCTATTTGTCTTAAGCGCCATCAAAGTCAATTTTTAGTTTTAATATTGTTATAATAAATGAAAAATAAGCACATTTATTAAATCCTTAAAGAGGAATAAATAATAACAAAATTTACTTTTGTAAAATTCACTATGGAACTTCTGTCAAATAGTAAATAGTCTTTTAAGCGTCGATATTATGTTACAATATGACCAATCAAAACCGTTTGCAGTAACTCTAAGCGCGTATTCAAAATAAGATATTTTTTCTGCACACGTATGTAAACAATTTAAAACGATCGCGTTAAAATCAATATACTTATTTACACATATTAAAAATAAATTTTAATGGGTGAATGCACTTTAAAAGATAAGTCGAATGAGTCATGACATTGTAATTATTTGCATGTTATAATCGCTTTTAATTATACACAAATAACAATTATGACAATTTAATAAAATATCGACTTACTTTTTGCGGCTTCTCTTGTGTTTTAGCTAATATTTTCATATTCTAAACACAGTTATTGTTGAGCATCTGTACAAGAATAACACGACTTTACAACTGTATTGCCAGTGTCCAAATGTCTAAATATATATTTTTTACATTATACATAAAAACTAAAATTAATTGCACAGTAAATTTCTTTTCACATCTGACGTATCGCAATTATTTTTAAGAAGACATATTAAAAAATATATACAATACGATTATATTAGGGTTTATTAATTTCATGAATGTGTAGGGTAAATATCACATTTTAAATACGCTCACGGTCGTATTCAATATAATAGTATAATGAGAGTGTGTGCGTGCGGTGCGTATGCGTGTACACAAATACTACCAAGCTCCAGTCTATTCGTATACACACCATCTAGCAGAATTCACATTATATTATCAATGCCTTCTATATTCAGAAGATGTTGATTATATTAAAAACGGTCGTCAGAAGCAGACTAATTTTACGCAAACGGCTATGATTAGAAATAACATTTGCGTTGTGACCAATCACGGCCTTTAATGAGTTATCTGGGAATAAATCTAAATATTGATAGATAATAAACGCACTTCCCATACACATTTTACGCGTTATGTGTTAGTGAGTCGTGGTAGAGCTGATAGTATTGGTGCATATAAGAATAGATCTTGGTATTATTGGTGTACACAGCTCTATTACACTATTATATTGAATACGGCTGTAAATATCACCAAAGGAAAATTTTATAAATAATTAAAGATAACAGTTTTTTTGCGACTATACAATTTTTTTGTGTGTGTCAACAATTTAATACAAAAGTCTCTTTACTTTGCAGTTTAAAAATATTTATATTATAATCACAATAGTTAAGTAAAATTTACCACTCGTCTTATTTATTTTGACAATGATACACAATACCTAAATTTATATTCTCATTCTATTTTAACATTAAAAAAAACAAACGTGACATTGACTCACATTTAACGAATATAAATATAGTTTATTTCAGTTCGAGTCCAGAAAAATTCAATGTATTTTTAAATCAATATAAATGTATGAAAACAAAATTCATTCGCTTTTTTAATTAAATATGCAGTATTATGACCAAAGCTCAAACATTTTTATTATATTGCTTTATTACGTGGAAAAATATGTTATTCTATTTGAATTTTCTGATCTTTAAGTGGGTGTAAACGCGAAGCACGTGCGTTTTTAAAGCGAGAAAACACTTCAAACATTCTTGCTGCAAACCACAGTCGTTCTATGCCTAATTTTGACTTTTTTTTAACACAATTTCTAGTTTTTATTTATAAATAATTTGGCATGTAACAAATGGAGTGGAGGTGGTTTATAAACAAACCTTGGCCAAGAGGGTAAAAAAACAGGTTTTCAATTGTAGAGCACTGCGGGGCTTAAATTTTTATTACACAATTTTCGCATATTAATAGTACCTACAATATTATTTTTTATTAATGTAGAATTTCTCATTGAAATCAGTTTAATTATTATGACTAGTATTAGTATTGTTTTGTTTATGAACAAACCTCGGCTAAGAGGATGAAAAAACACGTTTTCAATTGCTCACTGATAATCGTGTAAATCTGATTATTGTGACCTTTGACCTCGAATAACTTATAAACCCGTCACTTGATTTCATTAGATTTTTCAGACGATCATTAGAATACCGAAATAAAGGTGTATGCACAATTACAGCTGAAATTCCGAGGTTTGGCCCTTTTTCTTCCTAATTTGACTGGGATATTTACCTTTTATTGTAAGGTAAATACTGAACCAATTATTATCATCGACAGACAATTAACACATTGTCGTTTATGTAAGTAAATAAATAAATAATTGAATTTCGAATTATAGTTTGTTTCATGAATATAATAATTGATGTATATCATATAATGTTTTGTGTAAATATCAGAGAGTTGCAGTCAAATTATAGAGGAAATGGTTGCAGGGCTCGAATACGTGAAAGCACTTGATGCCACCCACTTGGACTAGGTCTGACTATAAGCAAGATGTTATGGAATAATATACAAACTGGCGATTTGGACGTCGTGTTGCATATGAAAGATGGCGAGGTGTCGATGATGAAGAGTCGAGGATTGTACTGAGGGCAATACACCAGGTTAACATGCAAATATGTATGTATGCAGTACATATAATACATACATAGTGAGTGCAGTGCAGTGCGCAATACTACAATATATGATACATTACTCTATATTCACCATTATAATATGTACTTATAAATAGGCCAGTCGATATTCCGCAACACGGTGTGTTCATTAGAATGCTTTATTCATCATTCCGATCATTACACATGCACAAAAGAAACACCAAACAAATATTAAACATGCGCCAATCACAGTATTATATACATAGATTAACTGACAATATTTTAGGGTTACGCAAATACGAGTGAAATAAATATGTTAATTGAAATATTCACCTGTTTCTGTGAAGTACTCAGTTATAATGTTATCAATGATAAGTGTGGATGTATATCATATAATAAATGAAATCGTTGCAGAGCTCGAACAGGACAAACCACTTCATCACACCCACTTATTATTATAAATTAACCGTGATATGTACGGGGTGGACTTGAATTAACTGAGAATATTTTAAGGGTGTTAGTGTAACACAAATATAAACGGAAAAAAATATTTACACACACACAGAAACCGGTGAATATTTTTATTCAATATATTCATTTCACTTATATTTGCGATACCCTATCACCCCCTAATATATTCTCAGTTAATTCACTTATTTTTAGACACAACAACGTGTTAATCAATTGTCTGTCGGTGATTTTAACAATTATTAGTTACACAGGTCACCGACTTAATGATCAGTATTTACCTTACAATATAGGAAATCAGAATAAACCTGGATCAAGACGATCGATCAGGATTTTATTAATATTATTCCCGATCTCGCCGCCTCAACAACCGATCAATTTTTTTTCCTTGAACGGGATTTGAACCAATGAACATAGTATTTGTAGCCACGCGTTTTATCCCCTGAGCTATTATAGGAAATAAATAATGAAAGAATATCAATTCTGCATCCTTATATAAATAATGTTTACTATTAATTGTTTTATAATCAATAAAATGTCTTCAACATGATTTTATTTACAAATCAGATACGATTTACTTATTAAAATTCTACTTTGTATAGAGCAAATAAAATAAGGGTGATTTTTTTTCTAGTCAATAAATAAAATCCATTGTTTAGTAACTATAATTTTTGATATTGTACATTTAAAAATAGCGTATGAATGACTAAAGCTTGCAAATGCCAACAATTGTCCATTATCTCCAAAATGGACGAATTATCTAGAACGAATTTTATAAATGGATATAAAAATACAGGTGACCAATTCGGACAATACAAGTAATTGTATCAATCGATTGGGTTATTTAGATTGTACATATAAAAAAGGCATTTTTATTTCGTACTAATTTCTATCTAATGCTCTTAATAGTCATAAATTCTTAATGTCAGACTACACGATACTAAAAAATGACATATTAAGGTCAGGGTTTTCCCTTTTTGAAGATATCGATTCATTTTCCATATTTTTTCCACCCTTACAAACAACTATTTTTATCAGTGACGTAAAACTACATAATTATTCAAATGTCGTATTGGATTGAAATGTTTCATTGTTATCGCGAAATCAAATCAATTCAATGGTGAAAATTTTAATATGTATATCGATTGAAAATTACATTCAATAGGGAATGTATTCATTATTAATTTAGTAGGTGGATGAAACAACCCCCTTTACCCTCACAAGGCCAATAATTAATCCCAATCATTTGAATATATTATGTAAAATACCCAATAATGTAGGCAATGTGCGTGACTGTATCTAATTTGATTTGATTATATAAATAAATAATGTATTTATTCCCCCATCACGTGTAGAAAATGTAGTGGTTGATAATTTCCGTGTTTGGTCATAATTTAAATAAAATATACGCCACTAATTCGAGATTACGTGATTAATTATTAAGTTATTTATACTTTTGACTATATTTTATGTTTGTAAAGTAAATTTCAAGCTTTATACATTGTTTCCTTAGGGGAATTAGCGTTAACGGCTGCGATTAGTCTTATGGGTAGTAGGGTATCGTAAATAGTATAAGCGAAAAAAATAACAGACACAATACACATGTGACAGTCACCACTTAGTACTTCACAGAAACACCCGATTCCAAGATGGTGGCCCAAACTCGATTCCAATAGCAATATTCATATTTTTAATTAATAATATATTTTTTCCGACACCACCCCCTAAAATATTCTTAGTTAATTCAAGTCCACCCTGTGTTATATAAAGTTTGAGATTAGCTCTACAAACATAACAGATTTTTCTTATTTAAATACCTACATATAAAATGTTAAATAGCATCCAGATAATGGATTTAGTAATAAATGAAATAAATTATGGATTCGATACAATAAGATAATAATTAATTAATTAAATAAATAATATTATTTTGAATTTAGAATTTTACGCACTTTATAAAAAAAAAAACAAAAGACACCGGCGTTATATTTTGTAGGTATGTATTATTGATTTTAATATATGAACAGAAAATATGTATGTTAGTAGGTAAATTATAGACATAAACTTTTTAGGTCACCTGAGGTTTTTAAATATTATAGGTTCTTGTAGTTTTAAGAAATAAATTACATATACATAAAAAGTTAATTGGTCAATGTAAAATAGGGATAAAGCTGGATTTGAATATACAAGCCGAGAATAAAAGTAAATTATACGAAAATTAAAATATTATAATACGATTTTGTGATCATTTTCAGGGCAAAGCATCTTTCAACTTAACAACTGTCACATTTAAATATGGAATTTTCATCGTGTGCATTTTACATGAAGCATACATAAATATAATTTTGATGAGCGTGTTGCATTATTTTTAGTCTCACAATAATAATGAATAAACCTTACCGATAATCTCTTTCGATAGTCCGAAAAGGGCGAATGGTACTTTTTGGCAGGAATGACTAACTTAATATCGTCAGGCTCTCCTCTTCCGCTGCTGTTGAAATCGTATCTCGTACTTCTGGAAGATCCTTCGAAGCATATATTGTTTGTATTGTTCACTTTGACGAGGATGCTGCAGGTCTGTGAAGCTATTTGAAACAGTCCATCCTGGAGGTTGTGGTGGGTTTGATGGCGTCCAAAGTTGTCCCAAAAGCTCGGCATGTTATCACAATTAATTTAAGCAAAGCATCGTCGAATTCACGGTGAATCGCATCGTCCGAATGTTGAACTTGTACTAAAAGCCATTTCGAACATGCCGACAATATTTACAACCTCCCCTTGTATATTTTCATACACATAATACAAACACGCCGCCACCCAAAGGTCAACTTTCATTTAAGAAATGAGAGCTTTGCGGATCGATATTAGCTTTCAAATAAATGGGACGTCTTATTCAACCAATTGTGTTTACACGCATGTAAACTCATCCATACAAATCGATTAAGTGTTTATAAATGGCCCCATTTATTTGCATATTATATTCGAATAACCGGCGACTCTAAAAACACATACATACTAGTGTAATGAGAGTGTTTTGGTGCGTGTACGAATAGACTAGAACTTTGTAATCGATTTTCCACAAGAAAAGTATGTTAGAAGATTAGATTCTTCTGGGTGATAATTTTTACCGTAAAATAAAAATTATATTTCCACTCACGATGGAAATTGAAAACGTTTGTGTGTTAAGGTCATTCACCGCTTTAATATAAAATTGACCAATGTGACCAAAATTGAATATTTTTTATTATACAGGTGGACTTAAAATAACTGAGAAAATTTTTGGGTAGCGTAAGAATAATCGAAAAAAAAATTAATTACGTATAAAAGACACAATACACACGTAACAGTCACTACTGAGTACTTCAGAGAAACAGCTGATACCGAGATGGTGGTCCAAACTCCATTCCAAAAGCACTATTAATATTATTAATTATTTTTTTAATTAATAAAAATTTGTTTTTTTTTTTTTTTTATTTTTTGTTTCAATTATTCTTACCCTACCATAATATTTACTAAATATTCTCAGTTATTTCAAGTCCACACTGTATACACATACTTCAAATGATTCATATTCTTTAGTTATCACTTTCTTCCTCATTAATTAGATGTTGATGTTTTTTTTTATTCGTAATCGATAGAAAGGCCATTATAATATTAGGTATTGTGTTCGTGATGAAATAAAAGCCCTCGCGTGCTTGACTTTCTTTCCAAAATGACCACATTCATAATATGCCTTGCAAATCATATACTGATGTATTTCACAGATAATCCCACAAATACCTCTGTATTCAAATAAGGTCGCATTTGAATGTATTAAATTTGCATGCTAATTGGGAATATTTATCATATGATTAATAGATTTTTTGCGATGGACGGGTGGATTTTTTTAAAGTATTAAACTCTATTGGGGGATTTTAGTATCATTATTATTTTTATTTACTATTTTTAATGTATGCATACATTATATTGTTCATGCTGTCCACACCGATGTTTGACAGTTCACTTCCATGTTAGGTTAAGTGTGATTATATTCTGTGATTGATTTATAATTAAGACCTGAATAAATGTGAAAAATATTTCAAAGCAAAACAAAATGTCGACAACGGGACCTTTGTATGGAACTGCTCATCTCATGGGAGAACTTGATAGTTTGTATTTCGGATAATTGTTTTAATACTATGCTTACCTACCGCTGACGTTATCATTTTATTTTAGAAAAATTAATGGTATTGTTAAGAGATGGACGAACACTTATTGGATATCTTAGAAGTGTAGACCAATTCGCCAATTTGGTATTGCATCAAAGTATAGAGCGTATTCATGTGGGAAAAATGTATGGTGACATTCCGAGAGGTATCTTCATCATTAGAGGAGAGAATGTTGCTCTTCTTGGTGAAATTGTAAGTTTAATTAAACAATAACAGTGTAGTGTTTTTATTATTAACGATGATACTCTTTTTAGGACAAAGAAAAGGAGGAAAGTTTGGCTCTTTGTGAAATATCTGTCGATGATATTTTAGATGCTCAAAGACGAGAGCAAGATAATCGTCATGACAAACAAAGACTCATCTCCAAAGCCCTGAAGGAAAGAGGACTCAATAAAGGCAATGAACTCTTACACGAGGATATGTTCTAAGATTCCTCACTTTATATTAAAGTTTATTAAGAAGTGTCTTTTTTTATAAAATAGGCATTTCATTTCCATGAATTTCATTAACTTTATATTTATAAATAGCATATATCTTTCTCCTTTAATATTTTGTATTTGGCTTTCTACTGAATAAAAATATAACTAGTAATAAACATTGTATTTATTGGAAAGGATAATTTCATGATTTATTTAAAAGATCAGCAAATTTTATTGATATCTATTCTAATAATATAATAATTTCATTTTAAACAATATGTATTTACAGATATTGAATTAACTATGATTGTGAAAAATAATAAAATATTTACACAATGTTATAATTCTATAATATTTCAACAAAATAATTCAGATAGAGATTTCGAATTAATTAAAAAAAAAAGAATAGTTATAATAGCGTTACATTTCTCGGTGGGAAATGTCCGAATAAAAATTATCTACAAAACAAACTAAGTCATTTATCTTTTTATGTAAATGAGGAGTACAGTCTTGAAAAAAAAAAACTACTATGACTTGGGTTTCTTGCTTATCACATTAATATTAAATGAAAAAAAACATCAGAGATCAGTTTGCCAGAGAGTTTCTCGATCGTAATAATAGTCAATATCTTTTTGAGAGCTGCCAGAGTTCAATTCTTTCTTGAGCTCATTCGAGATGTTGACTCTTTTGGTTTCAATTTGGCAATCGTTAGCGTGATCAGGGCCGGCCGATCGCTTGGTGCCGGGACTGATGTTTTCTTTATCTGTTTTGGATTCAGTGGATGGTGTGTGCTTATTGGCGCTTCTCAAGTGGGACAATTCAGTACTGCAGCTGAGCATGGACGAATCTAAATCACTGGGATAATTTCCATCAAGGCAATAAATCAATGATTCTGTTAGTTTATTTTCTGACACATTCTTTAAAGTATCTGTGCTGTGATAATCTTCAGGTGCACTTACGAAAGATAAATCTACAGGCGTGTCTGTCAATATCGATCTGCACATTAAGTATTGTTTAAAAGGACTCGACAAGGCAGTTATTTTTCCATTGTCTCGCCCCGATTCTATACTAGACTGAAACTCCGTATCATCAATCAGATTGACGTCTGATAGATTTTCATGGCATTCAATTTGATGTTCTCTCAAAACTCTCAATTTACGATCTGATATTACACTCGTTTGATGTTGCAATGATTTTTCCTTTGAAGAATTGAAACCTTGTGTATCGTCTATTTGATGATATTTAATAGCGCAAGACTTGGTGTTTACACTTTCATCAGTTGAAACAAAATCACTATCGTTGTTAATTGATCTTGATGTATCGTAAGTTCCTTCGTAATCACTGCAGTCACTGTGAGCTAAAGAAGAGCTGTCTGTGTTTTGATTTGATATAATGACTGGCTGCAGGTCACAATTTATAATGACGGGTTTTCTCGATCGTGGTGTCATAATTGATTCCTATAAAAATTATAAATTTTAATATTCGATAAATTAAAAATAAACCAAAGAATGTTTGTAATATGTTTTCAATAGAAATGTTAAATAAAATTAGAGAGAAAACAATAAAAGGATTAAACATTCACATGGTATTAAGCGTGCATTTGTAAGATGACAAACCTGCATAGCTCGGGGCATCTTTTGTGTTGATTTACTAATTGGCGACATGGATCCTCGCCTGGCAATACCTGCATCAATCGGCGTGGAGAGACCTTCGTAATATCTTTCAGGATTTAATAATTGCTTGCCGATATTCGGAGTGCTCGTTAAATAATGAAGCCTCAAATTATTTTTACACACTTTAGGTGTAATTAGATTATCTGTAGTGAATCGAGTATTTTCTTCATCTTTGATAGTCAGCTTTTTCTGTTGATGGAATTTCAAAGAATCCTTTTTGCAAAGCGGCACCGGAGTATGTCCTTCTTTAGAGCTTATCTCCGTTTGTTCCTCGTTTGATTTGGATGTATTTAGTATAGGTAAATCATTTCTATCATCACTTTCACTGTCTTCACTGTTTTTCGTTTGAGAATCATTCGAGTATTTGTTGCGATATTTCTTAGATTGTCTATTTTTCACAAACCTCGGAGTGGCATCGTGAGCAGAGGGTAAGAAGCTGAGATTGGGCTCGGAAATATATTTGGGACTGTTCTTTTCAATTTTATTTAACGTGTGACTGCCCTCTTCGTCACACGATAAACTAGCATCATCGATTCCCACATCTAGGCTATCCGATATACTATTTTCATCAAGTTTGTCATTGCTTTGACTCAACTGCTTCACATTTGGGCTGAGATCCTTATCAGATTCGGACAGCAGGGGAGACAGCTTAATTTTAATATTGGAAATTTTGAACGGAGATGCCTCAAAATTATGTTTTGCTTTCGATAAACAAGCTTCCTGTAATTGTTAAAAAAGCATGCTCAGGCATTTGGTTATTCACAATAAAATATGTTACAATGAAGGAAAAATACAACATGCTGGTAAATGTCCGTTTGATCCTTTATTGAAACAGTATTTTTACAACATATAAATAACAAGCAAAAGAAGCTTTTAAAAATATAAAGTATATCTGAATTATACAGTAAAACCTTGATTATCCCCGATGGACTTGGCCATATATTTTAATAATCCCTATTATCTAACTATTGGAACAGTTATCAATCAATCAATCATTTAAAACTCAAACAAAAACTGAAGAAATAATCAGTATCTTACTGTAGTTGTAGTATTTATTACATATGTTATGGACAGTTATGTTAATAATCAGAAAATCTTAATTCTCGTTTAGTTAAGAATAGTTTGATGCATATTAAAAAAAGCTGTTATTCAATATAATGATTGTGTAATATTTAAAAGTTTTGCATACCTGTAGTTTTTGATTCTCTAATTCCATTGCAATATGTTTCTTTCCAGAGCGATTCATGAGGTTTTTGTTAAACAGGTGTTTTTTCAAGGATTCACCAATCGACTTGTGCTTTTGAGCCCTTTGTAATTGAAGAGGTGTGCCTAAATAAAATGATTTAAAATGAATACAAGTTAAAATGAAATATAATAAAAAAACTACAACATACCATGACCATTTTCTCTATTAAACTGTTTAATTAGCCGCCGCTTCTTTTGAGATTCTGGTAAACTCTGAATGTAAGCATATAATTGAGCGAGTGCTGCATCGGTGGTGGAAGTTGTACAAGTAGATTTGGAAGTTGAAGGTCCGTCTGCAGCTGCGCCACTCATTTGTCGGTCGACAAATGTGAACACAGTATTGGCGGCAGTTCTTTCAGTAACACTCTCATTTAAATCTTCACCCTGTGTAAAAATTAATTTTCAATTGATGAATAAAGTATGAAGAGTTTTCAGAAAAATTTAAGCAATATTAGGCACTTAATAGCTTACATAAGCTTTTTTTTGTAAAATTATTTTCAAAGAATTTTAATGCAAGTGAATTTGTGAAATGAAAATGTAAATATTATTACGTTTGGTGATAAAAGTTTCTTCTGTTCTTGTTTTGCAAGATATACAGCTATATCTGTTGCTAGTCTCGATGGAACAGTATAGACAATTTCTACCTTATCTATCATAAAACTTAAAATTGGAGCTAAATTTTGGGAATCTGCACACAATGCTTCGGGAGAACCCTAAAAAAATATCAAAAAATTATTATCTGCTATAATTTACAAAAAAAATAACATACTTTTCGGGGACACATAAGGTGAGGAGTGAACATTGTTGCGAGGGCTGAAGACGACATTCTATTGACATGCTCTAATAATTTAGTTTTTTTCAGCAGCAATAAGAGTCGTTTTGATAGATTTCTTGCAGTCAACGGAAGTAACAGGAGAAGTAATCTTAAGGCACTTATCAATTTTTGCTCACAAGTTTTTATAAGTTCACCATTTTCAAAAAAAGTCGCTGTAAAGTACATAAATAAATTAGCTGGTATGGGTGTTTGGATTAATTAATACGGTACTAACATGACAAATAGTAAAAGGCTTGGTATTGCTGATTTAATAACAAAGGCTCGGGCATATCAGCGAGCATTCCCTTAAGCACGGAAGCCATGTCGTGAGCACTGAATTCAACACCCTCACTCTCTTTTATTTTACCGCCGCTGCTGAGAAGTTTGCGGAGAGTTTGCTGCCTGTTTAAAGAACCTGTTCGTCGAAATATACCCTCTTGACACAGATCTGTAATTAAGTGCACAAAATAAAATTTGGTTTTCGAATAAATGTGTAATTACTTACTCTCTTCTTCGTTTAAAATATCTATTAGCTGGTAAAACTGCCCAACATTATCTTCACTCAACTGTAACAATTCAAAGAACCTATTCGAGCCGGGAATTGTTTTTTGGCCGTTGGTCGTTTCATTCCCTTTTAACAGTTTTTGGAAAGTCCATTTGAATGATTTGGGTTTATCTGTGGGACTTTCATTGCTGAAAAAGTGTATTGTTCAGTCGCAATGATGCAAGCAATTAAAGGTGTGTCCGATAATGGTGTGTTGCGCTGTACAGACCTGTCCATATTAACGCTGACGTCCATCAGGAAGGACAAGTGCATCTTCACGAGGACCACAAGTTGTTCTGGACATTGCAGCCGAAGAGTTTCCACAAGTTCTTCTCCTTGTTCCATGTTCTTTCTTTTCAAACACCTGTCAAATCAAACGACAGTTGGTCGCTGCTCATTTGTGGCGATCCGTAGCCGCATGCTGCATTCATACATAGCGGACAAATTGTGAATAATATTTTTAACTATAAATTTATTAAATGGATACAAAACATTATTAGAAATTTTTTAATTTATACATTATTATCAACATGTTTTCTCATTGGTTTTTAACATTTTTTTTGCTTCTTATGCACGCTATCATAAGAGTCTATTAAATAGTTAAACGAATAAGTGATGTACGTATAGTTTACTTTGTATGTATGGTATATTATACAGAAATTATATTTAATCATATATATTTTCGTAGCTTTGTTCCTAGATGGTTCCTATTAAAAAAATGTATTCACTGTGTACTGTTTTTAAGGTGTAAAGCAATAATGTTTGAATACCTACTATTATCTATCTGGCCATTTTATTGTATTCATTGGAAGTATTTAAATACTGATGTATAAAGTCTCTATTAACCATTTTTCAATTGCTCAGATTTCTTGTTTATCTGAAGAAAAAAACTTGTCCCTTTCCATCATTAATTACAGGTAGGCTTATATTGTGGTTACACTCTTCAACTATAACAATGGTTATCTGGTGTAAAGTAAAGAGTTACACGTGTTTTATATGGATATGTTTTTAGTTGTTCGGTGAAGTATTATTTTGTAATATGTTCATAGCAAACCTTTACAAGCACTTGAACAAGGGCGGATTCTTTGTCGGCAGGAATACTCCAGGATAAGGAGTTCACCTCCTGGGGTCGTCTAATAAAGGACACAAGGTGAGGATTTTTTTGATAGCGGCTCGTCTTATGATTTGAAATCACTAAACCATATTCTTATTGAACCGAGTCGCTTTGTAAATGAGGTGGTAAAAACTCGCTTGATCGGATTTAAAAAAAACAGCTCTTTTTATTCTTCATATAAATATAACAACCCAAATGTGAGTTTATAAGTTCTTGAGTTAGAAACTTCGCTTGATGTGGTTGTTCCAGAAGCAAATACCGCCAAAGTTCCTTTGAAACTATTAACAACTGAGCGATTTGCCTCAATATAGTAAGAGGTTCGATGAAAACATCAAGCTGAATGACGACGTTATAAAGTTGATAAATAAATTATTATAGTGTAAAGCTCTTTGGGTGAGATAAGAGGGATGTATTATTATTTTAGGGGAAGCAGCCAAGCTTGGTATATTAATGCGGGGGCACTAAGCAGATTAAGTGGGTGCTCCTACTATACATAATATTTCTTTCCTTGTCACCTTTTACTACAAACTATCTTCTGTAATTACCACCAAATACACTTAGCAATAAAACCACAATGTATTGCTTAAAGACTCGGCAATATGTAATATTCAATTTACCGCGGTGGTCGTAAAACACAGACGGAAACTATTAAAATTGAATGTTTGGAATGTGAATTTGTATCATGTTTGGTGCTAAAAACAATACGACTTTCCTTTACAATACAGTAGCTGAACACAACAGTCGTAAAATATCACCAAAGCCTTTAAAACCCTGCGAGAGTTAAATTATTTATATATTGTTTCCTACTAATATGAATACTTTTCCTCCAGAAGTATTATATCAATGAATTTACTTATACTGGTGATAATTAATTACAGCAGAATCTTGATATACATATATACAATCTGTCTTTGGTTGAACTTCAAATAAATTAAAGCCGAATATGCAAATCCAATACGATCATTAAAAAAATATACTAAAAGGGGCTTAAGATTTTTTTCGTACAAAAAAATTATAAAATAATTTATTATGAATCTTCGGTTATTATAATGAATGATGAATTAACAATAACAACTATGTTGTCATAACGCCTAAGGTCGCTGACCGTATTTGTATCAACAAAAATTAATTGTAAACACTATGTTGTCATAATGTCTCAGGTTGCTGACCGTGTGTGTCGTTTGAGGTTATGTTCTTGTTTACGTACTATAGTTTTTTTATGAATTCTATGACGTATGTTTATAATAATACAAATTCAAATTAATTAAAGATTCTTAAACTTTTTAAAATAATAATAAAAAAATTGAAAAATTTAACTAGCCGACTTGGACCATTAATGAAGGTGAGGTTGTGTTACATTTAATGTATCATTCCTTACATTTAATTATGTTAAGTAGAATAAAACACATGTTGTATATAAAATGCACATAATATTTTTGTGAAATCAGTTGAACCAATCAGAGACAATGAATTAACCTTGATATACCAATGCATCGAGTATATATATATATATATATATATATATATATATATATATACTATATATATATATATATATATATATATATATATTATAACTATATATATAACTCTGTCCTCTTTGGGCGTGAAATATTTTCCTTGATATATATACGAACTTTGATTGGAATACGATGTGCGTGCTTAATAGATGAGAGTGAAACTATGTAGAAAAAAGATGCACTCATATGAAGGAAAAAAATGTCAAACTTTTTCATCATTTCTTATGAACGAAATACGTTTGATACACGTCCAATAATTATGTCCCTTTTTAGGCTTAGGAGATCATGATAATATTTGGCATTTTAAAACAATCCAGTGGTTAAATATAATAATATTTTAGTAGAGTTAAGTGCGATGATATAGTATTTAGAAGGGGTTCGATTGACCATTGTGTTGTGAATATTTTACGAGCAAATATTAATAACTATTCTGACACCAAGTACCCATCTTTCATGAGCTTATTTCCAATATTGCTACTATCTTATATCCCAAATGTCAGAATAATATTTATTGCATGTTAAATTCGCGTACAATGGTGTTCATAATAATATATTTTAGAAAGCATTTAAAAGGGAAACTATTATCGTATATATTGCTTTAAGATTAAACCCAATTCGATTTGCTATTTCATGACACAAATTTGAAATAAACTTTAATAAGCCATTGAATGGGTTATGTACAGACTTAGTCCAAGTGAGTGTAATGGAGTATTTATTATTTGATTTTTGTATTATTTCATTCCAAGTCTCTGAAATTCCTCCATAACATTATATAATGTACAAATTAATAAATATAATGCAAATAAATAAAAATAGTTATTTTATTTTATTAATTATATTATATTATAAGAATGTTCTGTTAGAATCCGAAAATTTAAATAGAATAATACATTTTACTAAATAATAAGGCAATATAATAAAAATGGAAGCCACGCATTGTGAGCAATTGAAAACCTGTTTTTCCATCCTCTTGGCTGAGGTTTATTCATAATAACGCGATAATAATTCTACATGAACGAAAATATAAATATAACTGAATTATATGAAACAAATAATAAAAGAAAATCAATTCCGCATCCTTATGTTCCTAATTATTAATTGCTTTATAATCAACATAATATCATAAACATAATTTTATTTGCAAATCAGATACAATTTACTTATCAAAAGTTTACTTTCTATAGAGCAAATAAAATAAGCTAGAGGCTGATTTATCTATTTTTTTTTGTAGTCAAAGAATAAAAAAATAGCGAATAATAAAGAAATAAGTGTAATAAAAATGTAAGCCGGGCAATGCTCTACAATTGTGAGCAATTGAAAACCTGTTTTTTCACCCTTTTGGACGAGGTTTGTTTATTTTTAAAATTTGAATTCAACTTATAGTTTGTCCCATGAATATATTAATTAATGTATCATATAATGTTTTGTGTAAAAATCAGAGAGTTTACATAAAATAATCCAATAATAAAGGTAATCGTTGCAGAGCTCGAATACGTCAAAACACTTCATTACATAGACTAGGTCTGTTGATAATTAAACTAGCGTTGTAGCTCAGGGGATAAGACGCGTGTTACAAATACTGTGCTCATGGGTTCAAATCCCGCTGGTTATTACGACTGGAAGATCGCGAATAATATTAATAAAATCCCCTATCGATCGTCTTGATCCAGTTTACTCTGATTTCCTGTATTGTAAGGTAAATACTGCTTATTAAGTCGGTGACCTGTGTAACTAGTAATAGTTAAGATCACCGACAGAAAATTAACACGTTGTTGTGTCTAAAAAACCCTCTCTATCTTATGCACTAGATTTTCATGCAAGCCAATTCTAAAAGTATTTAATCCCTAGATATTGAATGAGTGGCCAAATGTGTGCTTAGTTCAAGTGGATCAAGTGGCCAAAAACATGAGTTACCTGTCAAACATTATACTATAAACATCTCTCTTCATATCTTCAGTTATATTTCACAGTAAAATGGGTAAATGCATTGTTACTACATGTCATATGGACTCAAACATACACTCAAATACATCTAGGCTCACTTTTTACCAAACACTACTTCTTTAACATGTTTTAAATATTATTAGGTTTTAATTGCCAAAGTATTGTCACAGACACTCTCAGGGAGACACACTTATGCCTTTATCGAATAGGAGTGAAGAGTGCAACAATACACGGGTTATTTATAAGCAATGCGATATCTAAATCTATGATTTAGTCATAAACAAGTTGATAATAGACTTGCAAATGATTGTAGTAAAACAGGGATGGTTTACGTAATATTAATGGGGATGTATTTTATTATTAATGAACGACAGTTGTCGGTGGTTGTTTTGACAGGTCGTTCGTCGAGTGTTATAATATCAAGGAGGGTTTTTAATTTGTTATAGAAGAAACATAATATATGTTATGGGAAGAGGCAGTATAATGTGGGGTTGTCAGAAGTGACAGTTGATTAGGGAAGCCAACCTGCTCTTGTAGTCTTGTCCAAACATCCACCACCACTTGTTAACACCATTTTAACTTTAAAAACAAACAACAAGAACCACTCCACAAATGCGTTTTATTCAACGTACATTTAATATCACCATATGTCTTCAAAAATCCAATACAATCTAAGGGAGGGTAGCTTTATTTTTATATTAAATTATCGTGCATTGTCGAATTGCATATAAATAATTCGTGTAATCTTTGTATTGTTGCACTCTTCTCTCCTATTCGATAAAGGCATAATTGTGTCTTCCTCACTCAACACATTACCAAGTGGCTACTGAGAGTGCTTGTGACAATATTTTGGCGATTAAAACGCACCTTAAAGAAGTAGTCTTTGGTAAAAAGTGAGCCTAGATGTATTTGAGTGTATGTTTGAGTCCATATGACATGTAGTAACAATGCATTTACCCATTTTACTGTGAAATATAACTGAAGATATGAACAGAGATGTTTACAGTATAATGTTTGACAGGTAACTCATGTTTTTGGCCACTTGATCCACTTGAACTAAACACGTATTTAGCCACTCATGCGTAATCTTATGTTTATAATAAACAAACGAGATATGCATTTATATATGTCAATAATACTTGTAAAGACGTTAAACTATAGCATAGATGAGATGTAACACCAAAGGTTTTGTGTGTCAGCCGCTTGAAGCGCTGCTTCTACCGCCTCGCCGTCTCGCTAATTCAAATTCTATTGCGTGAACAGGTATTCGTGACCGGGAATGTTCGAATGTACGGCGTAATATTACATGGCGCTTCTATAGATAAAAGTTCATTGTGTAGTGCCTACACAACATGTCTTTAATTGAACTTCAAATAGTTTAAAGGCTTTCATGTAATATCAATACGGCCACTAAAATTCATTAATAATAAAATTATTTATTATGATGTTTGAGAATATCCTGTGAGTCATTATATGTTGTTAGTATCGTATGGCAACACCTTTCACTTAATTTGCATGGTTTGTTGACCTGCAATCTTTTTATATAAGAAAAAATAATTTGGCCCGCTTTAAATTAAAAAAAATGATTGTTTTTGTTTGCTAGAAATATTTATTACATTTAACGAAAAATATAGAAAGAACCTTGATTATCAAAAAGTAAATTTTGTGTGTGTTACTGTAGAATATTTGTTTTTGGGAATTATTTAAATTATATTTATAAGGTTACTTTATAAATATAATATTACTTTAGTATGATTTGGTATACATGTAAAGCTTTAATCAAGTAATTGATTAATATTGAATAATAAAATAAAATAAAATAATAACTGAGGCAGATTTATGATCTGATTAATTAATTATTTTAAAATGTCCATATGCAGGTAATGTAGTGAGATTAACCAAACAAATTAACTGTTCTGAGAATTTATGTCACATATTTTTTTAAATATTGTTATTTTTGTGTTCGTTCGTTTTCCTGAACTACATTTTTTCAGTTTAGGAGTTTGAATTCCCTAAAAAAATCGGTAAAGTATGATTGAAGCCTTGCAGATTGTGATTCATAATCGATTTCGATTAAACAAAAAATATGATGTGGTTTACAATTTTTTGTTGAAATACAAATAATTGATAATCTGTTGATGGTGAAAGGTTTTCGGTTGGGTAAATTGAGCATCAAAGGATACAGAATTGCATGTTGTGGTATTTTTTTTCATGGACTTAAAGCCTGACCACCCATTTCGTTGTCGTCTTCTTCCATTTTGTTGTGTCAACAGTGTTTCTGAACAGTAGCGGCGATTATCATTCATTGTCTTCCTCTTTAACTAAAAGCCTGCATCCACAAAAAAAAAATACCACCCACGGACATTGTTTGCACAACGAGATTACATTTCTTGTAAAATATCTCGATAATATCGCCTGCTCCAGCGTATAATATCGTAAGTGCAAAAAAAAAGTGTGCTCTTAAGTCTTTATGGAACTGAACCACATATTGTATGTATGAAACGTCAAAAGATGTTAATTTTCAATCATTATTTAACCTACTAAGTGGGACGTATTCTAAATAGTAAAATAGTCCTATTTGACCGGCAACTAATGTAGATTCACCCATTATCTATAACACATTTCATGTCTCTGTCTATCGAAGGTATTTAATTGTTATGTTATAAATATTAATTAAACCGACTGACACGTGACAGGCAGTGTTACCAGATTGAATATGTGGCTCAGTTCCATAAATACTTAAGAGCACACAGATTTTTTTTGCACTTACAATATTATACGCTGGAGCAGGCGATATAACTATCAAAATAATGGACCAAGTAAACGAGTCTGAGTGAGACAATAAGTGTTGCCTAGTGATATTTAAACTTCCAGTTGTATGGCCTGCTAATTCTATATAGGTGGTATCGGCCAACACCAAAAACGAATATTTTAAATATAAAATAAATGAATTGTATTGTGACAATTATATGGCTTACGTTTTTTTCAAATTAAATTGACATATAATTATTCTCAATTAAAGTAACTATTGAGATATGTTTATTTATATAATTTTTATTTATTCAAATCGACAATCACGCCTTCTAAGATAGTTTTTTTAACAAACCTTATACATAATAAATAAATAATAATGTGTTACGTTAAAATAACACAATACTGATGTATTTAAAAAAATTATTGAACAATAATTATTTGTATAGTTAATTGAATGAATAATATTCAGTACCGAGTGACACGTGACAGGCAGTGTTACCAGATTGAATATGTGGCTCAGTTCCATAAAGACTTAAGAGCACGCAGATTTTTTTGCACTTACGATATTATACGCTGGAGCAGGCGATATTATAATTATTGAGAGGGTGTAGGTACAATATACTCATAAGGGAGTTAATAAATGCGGTGTTGTTGTTGTTGTTCTTGTATATGGTGTTTGTAAAGTAGCTTAAAGCATCTCCGGGTGAACGAATGTTTGTAGAATGAGGGGTTGAAGCTTTACTAATGGAGCTGGCTGATGATGATGAAGCCACAGACCCTCGTATTTACAAATCCCGGATTAATTTTTAGTATTCAATTTGGTTGTACACACGCGTCAATTCACAGGATTATTCACAATGTCTAAAAATCACCACAATACCACCACATTGTTACAGCCTACAACCCCTCACTCTATTATATGCACTAGATACTGATAATTAAATAAATATGTTGGTGATAAGTTGCAGCTTCAAATACCGCTTTGGTATCACTGTATTTATTTATTGTAAATAGTCGAAATCATTTTTTAAAAAGACTAATTGCGTGAAAAAAAGAAAAAAAACTAATCGCCTAAAGTATGATTGCCTATATTAAGGCGCTACAAGTTAACATACCTAAAGAGTTTTTTTTAAATAAATGAATAAACTTTATAAAAATTACAGAAATGATGTTTAATTTTCTGAAAAGATGTATGAAATATTCGATAAAAATAATTCGTTTAAATAAATGAGGATTCATAAAAAATAGATAATATTGATTTTTGAACTTTTTTTGAATTTTTATAATAAATAATAATTAGATTAATTTGGTTCATATACATGTTGACCAAATGAAAATAGAAAAATGTATAGATATAAACATTAAATATCGCATTGCATATAAATAATTCGTGTAGCCCGTGTATTGTTGCACTCTTCTCTCCTATACGATAAAGGCATAAGTGTGTCTCCCTCACTTAACACATTTATAGTGACCACTGTGAGTGACTGTGACAATACTTTGGCGATTAAAATGCATGTTAAAGAAGTAGTCTTTGGTACAAACTGAGCCTAGATGTATTTGAGTGTATGTTTGAGTCCATATGACATGTAGTAACAATGCATTTACCCATTTTACTGTGAAATATAACTGAAGATATGAAAAGAGAGATGTTTACAGTATAATGTTTGCCAGGTAACTCATGTTTTTGGCTACTTGATCCACTTGAACTACGCATTTAGCCACTCATGCGATATCTATGAGTAGGCATGAAAAGGTCACTCAAACGGGTGATTAATAATTGGCATATCCAATATTAAGTTGATTTGGGTTTGATTACCTTGCAGTTATAATATGTGTGTGTGAAGGTGTCAATGTTGTAATTGTGGCAGACACAGGCATGAATAAAATCGATCCAGGTGTCTGTGGAGTATCATCACTATCACTATCAGTATTCAGTATCATAGTGTAAGTGTATAAGTGTGTGCTCCGTGTCTATTTAATAATGTATGGAATCCGTGCGAGACTTGCGCCTTGCACCATTATCCTGCTATATCGAGCTGAAATCAGACACCGGCCACTGTGCGCATGCTCGCCCCGCCCACTCTGCTGCTATTGGACTACGTGTGACGCGCCCCGCCCCCCGCACAGGCCACGCCTCCACGGCCATGTAATGTGATACATTGTGTCAGGCGGAGCGCCGCGAATGGTCGATCTTTTTATATACTGTAACATCACACTCACTTACACTCACATACACACACGTATGCACTCGGCGGCACGACGAGCAATCGCCCTGTTCCATACGACGCTTCAAACAGTACACACGTCTCTTGTGTCCATTCCCTCAACAACTTTTATTTAATATAACATTAAATCTCGTTATATCTTTTATTTAATATAACATAACATTATACCACGTTATATCTGGTGACCCCGACATTGGATTTCGCAATCTTCATCTGATCTGGACACGAATCACCGACGAGGAACAGCAGGAAGTAAGGATATATGGTTCTCTTCAATTCATCATCAAATAACAAGTAAGACCATTCCTCATCTTTCACATCAAAATCAAAAAAATAATTGTCAAAAAAGAAAAAATTGTGTCGACACATTCCGCAAGTGAAGAATAATTCTGAAAATATTACAACCGTCATCGAATATTATCATATAATAATTCCGAGAATATTACCACCAACAGTGCAATCGCTGAGTCAACACCTATTAAATAAACATTACTGCATTATTCATATTACGGCCACAGGCATATCAGCATACAACATTATAATCATAATTAATACATCAAATATAATAAATTAATACAACAAAAATGAATCACAACATTGAATGGGACATTAACATACCAACAACCAACACCATCATCATCAGCAACTGATGGACTGATGGGTGAACGCCTCAGCACAGATGTCGAGTCCGTGCAACTTCATCGCAGAAATCACACCAAACAACAGCGATACAGCCATGGCACGGATGAGACAAGATATGGAGGACCTAAAACAACTGGTCCGGCAGTTGTCCATATCGGTGGTCGATAGAACACGAAGACCTTATGAGCCAAATTTCAGAGATCGCAGCCGACAACGCGGAAACCGTAACCGACAACGTAGCCGGCAACGCAGCAACTCGCGGTCGACACATGACAACTGTTGGTATCATTTCAAATTCGGCGCCAAGGCAAACAAGTGCCAACAGCCGTGTAAATTCAATGCGGAAAACTAGACGCTGCAGCGACCGCAGAGGTGGACAGCGCTGCAGCCCTTCCAATATCATACCGCCTCACAATGCACGACATTCGCACCAGGAAGGCCTACCTTGTCGACTCCGGAGCAGACATTTCAGTACTGAAAGTAACAGACAGCAAACAACCTGCTACAACAATTACAGCAAGAGCAGCTAACGGAACGCCCATCAAGACTTACGGGACCAAGAGGATAACACTGCACCTCGCTCCCAACGCAATCTACACATGGACGTTCATCATTGCTGATGTCGAGCGCAACATCATCGGGGCCGACCTTCTGAAACATCACCAACTGTTAATAGACCTCAGTGGAAAATGTCTCTTCGACAAACAATTTAGAGTGAAAATACAAGGACAGGTAGACCAAGAACAAATCGAATCCATCAAATTATTGACACCAACGAAGGAATACTTATCGGTCATCAAAAAATTTCCGGAATTGTTTGACGCCGATAGTATAAAAAAACCTTCAAAACATTCGGTCCGACATCACATCACCACAACAGGTACACCGGTATACGAGAAAGCGAGATCTCTCAATAAAGTGAAGTATGACAAAGCGAAGCAGGAGATCATCAAATTACAACAATTAGGGATTATACGACCATCATCCTCACCCTGGGCATCCCCTATTCACATCGTGGAGAAGAAAGACGGGGGAATACGCATCTGTGGCGACTACAGGCGACTTAACGCTCAAACCGCTCCAGATAGATACCCCATACCACGCCCTTCCGAGGCTCAAAATCATCTCGAAGGAAAAAACATTTTCTCCAAAATCGATCTCCAACGGGCTTATCATCAAATACCAATAGCCGAAGAAGATATTCCGAAGACAGCCATCTCAACACCTTTCGGATCTTTCGAATATGTGAAAACGCCATTCGGACTTCGAAACGCAGGACAATCTTTCCAACGCTTCATAAACACCATACTTGGAGATATGGAAGACGTATTTGTCTACTTAGACGACATCTTAATCGCATCAAAGAACGAAGAACAACACCTTAAGTGCATCACAGAACTTTTCTCGAGATTGGACAAATTCGGTTTATCAGTCGCACTCGAAAAATGTCAATTTGGCCTTACTGAAATAGAATTCTTAGGATTTAAAATAACAACAGCAGGTATACAACCAATTTCTGAGAAGATCCGCATCATAGAGGATTTTCCAAAACCACAGACAGTCCTAGAATTAAGAAGATTTTTAGGGATAATTAATTTTTACAGAAAACTTATTCCTAAAGCAGCTCAATTTCAAAAACCACTGAACAAATACCTTACTTCGTCGAAGAAAAGGACAAAACACCAATAGTGTGGGACGATGAAGCCAACGCAGCTTTTCAATTATGCAAAGAAGCGATAGCGAAGGCAACCACACTAGCACACCCATCAGCCGAAGCTACCATGGTCCTGCTTACTGACGCTTCAGGATCCTGTGCGGGAGGAGCACTTCACCAACAAATCGGAAACGTGCTCCAACCAATCGGATTCTACTCCAAAGCTCTATCAGCAACGCAACAAAACTACTCGACCTACGACCGAGAGCTTTTAGCAATATTCTTGTCCATACGCTACTTCAGGGACAGCGTAGAAGGGAGAGAATTGATTGTTAAAACTGACCACAAACCTCTGACTTTCGCACTCAATAAACCACAATCTCCTGCAGATAATCCACGCCGACTCAGACAATTAGACTACATATCGCAATTCACCAACCGAATAGTCTACATTGAAGGCGAAGAGAACACCGTTGCAGACGCACTCAGTCGGATCTCTACAATCAATCTCCCAACTAACTTCGACTTGAAGGACATCGCAAAAACTCAAACAAATGACCCAGAGCTGGAAAATCTCAAACAGCACCCAGCACTACAATTCAAGAAAATAACATCAGCAAACGCTCCAGCATTATGGTACGAAACTTCAACGCAGAAGGCGCGACTTTTCGTACCAGCATCCTGGCGCAGACAAGCTTTTCACCAAGTTCACGACATAGCTCACACTGGCAGCAGATCTACAATTAAAGCCATCAAGGAACGATTTTTCTGGAGAGGTATCAACCAAGACGTAACGAAGTGGGTTAAAAACTGCATCACCTGTCAACGTTCAAAAATCCATCGCCACACTCGCAGTCCTTATGGAAGTTTCATCGAAACCGATCGTTTCGAACACCTCCATATTGACATAGTTGGACCATTACCTATCTGCCAAGACATGTCCTATCTAATAACAATGATTGACAGAGCAACATCCTGGTTCGAAGCCATCCCAGCACAAAACATCACAGCTGACACGGTAATCAAAACACTGCTGAATCACTGGATCGCTAGGTACGGTTCACCTATCACCATCACTAGCGATCAAGGAAGACAATTCGAATCAGAGGTATTCAACAAGTACTGTCAACTTCTTGGCATTGATCACAACCGAACTGTTGCTTATAACCCAAAAGCTAACGGTAAGGTTGAAAGACTGCATAGAACTATCAAAACTAGTCTAATGGCCCAACTCAAAGGCAGTACCAACTGGATAGATGCACTACCAATCGCACTCCTGGGCATCCGGAACGCGGTTAAGGACGGCGATGAATATTCCGCCGCACAAAGAGCATTCGGCATCTCACTTCGATTACCAGGTGACGTAATTTCACCTCAAACATCCAAAAAACATCAAACGAATCAACCAAAGATCTCATCAGGGCAATGTCAACTTTAAGACCCAAGTTGTCCAGAAATAACACCAGGGAAAAACTCTACAAGCCGGATGAGTTAGACAACTGTGAGCACGTCTTTCTCAGAAGAGCAGTTAAGAAACCACTGGTCCAGCCTTATACAGGACCCCACAAAGTCATTGAAAGAAAAAATAACAACCTCAAAATTGAAGTAAGTGGGACACAAATAATTGTGAACACAGACAGACTGAAACCAGCATTCTTCTTAACTGACGAGTCAGCAGACAGCCCAACTAGGTCAGGCAAAGGCAGCAACAATCTTAAACACTCATCAGCACCTGACTCATCCGACGACTACGTAACTAGATCTGGGAGAGTCAGCAAAAAGTGCGATTCGCTGACGCAGAATGACGAAGCTCATACATATTATTGTATAGAATCAACTGGACACTTGAGACATCACACGTAGCATTGTATAGAGTCGTAAAAGTTTCACGGGTTCTTCAAACCCTTGCTCCACTTTTGGGGGACGCATGTAACATCACACTCACTTACACTCACATACACACACGTATGCACTCGGCGGCACGACGAGCAATCGCCCTGTTCCATACGACGCTTCAAACAGTACACACGTCTCTTGTGTCCATTCCCTCAACAACTTTTATTTAATATAACATTAAATCTCGTTATATCTTTTATTTAATATAACATAACATTATACCACGTTATAATACAATCACCCATACTAAAAATTACATTAAAATAACAAATAAAACAACTATATCGATGAATTAGTAAATAATTTATACCCTTAAATGACAGTTTGGAGAAAACAACATTATACAATATTAATAAGCTATAACTTTTTGTTGGTTGGTGGGTATATTTAAGATCTGTATAAATAAATAAATATATCCACCAATTCATCCGTATAGAAATGTTCAGAATACCTATATATTACAATTTATTTATTAAGTATGAATTAAATAAGTCATTGGAATTGTAAATGTATAGAGTAAATATTTTTTTTTATAAAAATTTTCATTTTTATTCGACATGAAAGATAATATTTAATAAGTAAAAACCCACTCACTATTCAGAAGACTTTAAAATATTATATTAGGTACATAATCATTTCTTTTGCTCACGTATTTATAAACCAAATTAAAGTACACGAATCAATATATTTGTTTTTTTCTGCTCTTATTTTCACCATTCTTTTCAAAATTAACACAGTGAAACAAAATATAAAATAAATTAAATTACCTACTTGAATAAGAATCGAAAACAGTGATTAAAAAAATAAAACTTGTTTTAAAATTTCGCAATCATTTTATTTCATTTATAATTTTTGACATTTTGCTGTGGCTTAATCGATTGATTATTTATGTAAAATAAAAACACCAAGCGTGGTCCGATTTTAAACTACCTACTACAATTGATATTATATTCGTACAAAATAATCAATAATAAAAAAAAAGTAATCGGAGCACGCCGCGAATTTCAAACTGAAATAATGAACTATTTACAATTTTTAATAATGGGGATAATTTCGATTTTTTGATACATTTTTTGTGCGCTATTTACAATATGTGCATTTGCGATTATACAATACAATAATCAAGAATTACATGTTTTTTTTAATCGTCTAAAGAATTCGCAAATGACAGTTATATTATTTGATACAATGGACGCCGTTTTTTTTCCTTCATTATATTTCGTCGACTTATCAATTAGTAATAAAAATAGCAATGATAATAATAGTACGTTTAGAAAACTTTAACATATTTTTATACACATTGTGAAAATGATAATAATAATAAAACAAACACTGGGATCGCTTTTTTTTATAAACTATAACACGGTACACTTTATTGATTTTTAATAATATAATAATAATACCCAGTAATATTGTTTGACCTCATACATTCATTCATTCGCTTATAAAACCGCCCACCTGTACCACTCGATTAATTATAATTATATACACATTGACTACATATTATCATTATGTATTTAGCCAGCAGAGTCGGCGACTGGTGACAACAACACGCACTGATGATGATGATGATGATTGGCCTCACTACAAGAAATTGCGAAACTCGATCGGATATTATACAATTTTTAACATTTAAATTAAAATTTCATTCGTCTTCACACACATTCTTCAATTGCACAATTCTCGTCGATTTTATTCATAACCCTACACGAATTATATTTATATATTGTGAACAACACACATACAATATGAACACAGTATTCACTAATCAATAAAAGAGCGACACAATCAATTCAATCAAATCGACTGCTACAGCGTATAATATCGTAAGTGCAAAAAAAAAATGTGTGCTCTTAAGTCTTTATGAAACTGAGCCACATATTGCATGAATCAAACGTTAAAAAATGTTGATTTTTAATATTTATTAAACCTATTAAGTGGGACTTTTTCGAAATAGTAAAATAGTCCTATTTGACCGGCAACTAATGTAGATTCATTCATTATCTATAACACATTTCATGTCTCAATCGGTATTCAATCGTAAATTGTTATATTTTATTAATAATAATTAAACCGAGTGACACGTGACAGGCAGTGTTACCAGATTGAATATGTGGCTCAGTTCCATAAAGATTTTTTTTGCACTTACGATATTATACGCTAGAGCAGGCGAAATCAATAATCACACTGAAAGCTGAATAAAAAAATTGATATATTGTCACTTTATTGCTACTTAACATAAATTGTGTCATTCTGATATCAACGGAATAAATTAATTATCACTGTTTTTAATTGTTACACCCCTCCATTTAGATGAACTGATAAATAAATAAATTAAAAAAATATTTTATTCCGGTCAAAGCGATAGGCAACACAAATCGCGTTAATGAAGGGTTTAATTAATACGGGTTTATTGTCTGGTGATCATATTGTGTGGTGTTTTTTATATTTAATATTGTTGCTACTGTTGTGGTGGTTCCTTGTGGTGGGGCCAGAGCCATCAGGAGGGCGGCGGTGTGAAGGGGCGGTGAAGGGTGGGCGGGGGTGCTGGGGGTAGTCTTGTGCCAAAACGAAAGGCGAGGGGCGAGGGTGGCGCCACCAGAAGTGAAGGGGGCGGTGGGACTGATGGCAAGGGTGGTCCACTGCCTGCGCCACCAGGTGAACCTCCTAAAGATATGTCAGAGTCGCTGTCTGAGGGGGGCGGAGAACTGCCGCCCCCGCTTCTTCCACCCTGCTGTTGTAATCTGGAACAAGACAAAAAATAACAATATTAAAAATACTATAGGGGATGAATGATTTCATTATGGGATGATGACATTACATACTGACTATATTTTTTAATTTATTTAGTGATAAATAATAATACTATTTAAAGCGATACCTCCAACATATTATGTATTAGCAGGCCATACAACTGGATGTATAAATATATCAAGATGGCGGACCAAGCGGACGAGTCTGGATGAGACAACACAAATGTCAGTTCGTGTGAAATTTTCAATTGAGATGTTTCATCGCGTTTTCATTACTGTAATTAAACACAGTGTTGCTTCAGTCAAACTTATCTGCTTGGTCCGTCATCTTGACATTTATACACACAGTCGAATGGCTTCCTAATATATCGGTGGTATCGGTTTAAAGTTGATTTACCAGGATGCCTCTAAAATCATTATATACACCTCTATTTTTTATTGTTTTACTTAATATATTTCTCTGTATCAAACAATCCATTTATTACTAAAATAAACTGATTAGAATTTATAAAATAAGTTAAATAAAACCAATTAACCAATAGTTTTTAATAACCACTAATGCGATTGTCATAAATAGCCACTCGTCTGCCATTGAACAGCTACTCGCACATGACAGTAGCTCGCCTCCTACATTGTTCCTACTTGCAAATATTAGTTGCTTTCATTAAACGGTCGAGTAGGTGTGAAAGCATTTGTCTAGCCGTAGAAGTGTTTGATTTTAAATAAATATACCGATAACTCTTGTGATTTTGTTTACTGATTGACTGTGTGCGTTTATACCTAAATGCACTAATACATTCACAAAAGTCCACGACTACTATAACTGCAGGGCAGTAACTAGCCATCCACTCGTTAAATCATTTAATAGAATATGAAATTTCCAATATACGTAATCCTAGTTGATATCCAAGAGACGTGTACATATTTAGAGTTTCAATCAATCCTCGTCATACGTATTTGTCTTGAATGTAGTGATTGTATTATTGTGTAGACTAGAGATGAATATTCGCAGGACAAATGGAGCATCAAGTAATTGGGTTTGTGTTATTTGTCAACGAGGCTGAAAGGGTTGAACACCAATATTAACTTAATCCACTTTGCTTCAGGCCATCGACCAAATCAATTCTGTATAAACACCGCACACTGAAGGGAATCGAATCACGCCAAAATTAAACCTATACCTACATTTCTTACCATCTTTGTCATTGTGGTGATAAATATTAATATGGATATGGTGGTGTATAAGTGCCCCATTCCACGGGTATCCCCATTCCAATACCCACCCCAACAAATGTCGCGATGCAATTGACCGTAACTGAATATTTTCTGCTATAATGAAATTCACCGCACCTACAAAAAGCCACACCCTCACTAAACGATACACCATTGTATACAATATTTCTATTTAATATTTAACTATGTATTTTGATAGTTTCCAATTGATTGAAAAAAATGTGTAGGACAAATACCGCCTATACAGGGTGGTCTTGAATTAATTGAGAATATTTTATCGCAAGAATAAGTGAAAAATTATTTTAAAAATTTGGAATTGAATTTGGGCCACCATCTTGAGATCAGATGTTTCTGTGACTGTCTTATGTGTATTGTGTCTATTAAAAACGTAAATAATATTTTAAATTCATAATAAAAATATTTATTTATTTGCGAAACCCTAAAATCCCTTAAAATATTCTCAGTTAATTCAAGTCCAGCCTGTATAAATATAACTGAGTGTCTAAATGTAAAGATGGCGGACCAAGCAGGTGATTTTGACTGAGAAAACACTGTAATCGAGGTAGTATTGGCAAGACTCTAGTGATTGAGATAAAAATATACGACGGGCTCGTAAAAATATTGTATTCAGATTATTTGGGACAAACTAATAAATAAGTTAATGGCTTAATGGATAATATTTAAGGAGGAAAAACCAAAAGACACAGATCCTCCAGGTATAATATGGTCGGGGTTGATTATTTGAATTTAATACATAATTATAATTTATTAGGGTAATTTTAATTGAAATTTTCATTAAAATTGTTGTTAATGTTGTTCACCATCGATTTTGAATATGTAACTCAGTTATATAATGTCTTAAGAGCACACATAATTTTAATACTTGTACCCTAATGTATTAAGAACTATTTATTCACTAAACCTGCCCAGATGGTTGAAGGATCTGTCCAGACACACATATAACATACACACTCCTTAAACAATTATATATAATAGCCACATTAATTCATAATAGTAATGGATAATATTGGAAAAAATACCCAATGTGTGAAAAAAAGGTTCCAGTGAACAGTTGACAGAAGTTATTAATATTAATAAAACAAACTTATGATATTATTAATAAAAAAATGTATTTTTAACAAATCTTGCATGAATTTTAAGACATGCTTTACATAAAAAAGCAACGAAAAAAATGTGACATCAGGAAGAACAAATCGTCTTCGTCGGTCTTAAATAGTCGTATATAAAAAATGTATAGTGGTTGTTTTTTTTTTTTAAAAAAAGGCTTGATAATGATACACAACTTCAAAGTCCACGGGATGATTTTCAATCGAATTAAATGAAATGTAAAATAATAAAAAAATATGCAATACTGGAATACGTTTTCGTTTTCATAAATTATAAAATGATTTGTTTGCAGTATCATCTCAAAGCATCAATTCACAAGTTAGAGATTAGAGTTCGTAGTGGGTTGTTTATTTTTTTAAATAATACAGTTGTGTTGTAATGTGTATATAGAGTTATTTTTAAGTATTGGTATTTTTTAGCACGTTTCCCTTGAATGGGGCCGTCATATAATGAATAGCGGTTGTCGGGGATGTTCCCTGTTTAGTTAACGAGACTGGCAAACAGTAACTCTTTACTGTTAGCTGTGGTAACTATGGTTGGTTGGTGGTTGTATTAGGGGTGCTATGCTTTATACATTATGCATGAGGGACCTGCCGTAAGTAATTGTAATACAATTTGTTCACCACTGCATTCAACTATGCTTTGCTTATATTATACATCATGGATCTATGCTTAGATGGAAGCTTGGAACAATCAACACTGTCCACTCTATATAGAATATACATACAAATATAATTGTCTAAGGTGTGCCAATCTTATATGTCTGTACGGATCCCTCAACCATCAGTGTTACCAGATGGAAGAATAATATTTTACTACAATTATTACATATCTAAAATATATATTAATAACAGTATTATAGAAATATAATTGCCTAAGGTGTGTATGTTATATGTCTGTACGGATCCCTCAAACACCAGTGTTACCAGATGGAAGAATAATATTTTATAAAATTATTTTACTACAATTATTACATATCTTAAATATATAATAATAACAGTATTATAATATATATAATTGTCTAACTGTGTGTATGTTATATGTCTGTATGTCTGTACGGATCAATCTTTCAAATATCCTCAGCGTATACAGAGTCGCTATATACAGAAAAATAGTCCTTAATATATCAGGGTACAAGCATTAAAATTCCGTGTGCTCTTAAGTCTTTATGGAACTGAGCCATATATTCAAAATAGAATAGAATATTTGGTAGTGAGACTGCATTTAAATTTGTTGATTATTGAAGATATGCGAAAGTAGCCCTTAATATGTATCGAATACCTTCGAGATATCGTATAATTTCGTTTGAAATATGTTTGCTGTCAGTATTAATCTTAATATATGAAACTTCAAAAAATGTTCATTTTCAATGATTGTTTAAACTATAAAATGGGGCTTTTTCGAAATAGTAAAATGGTCCTATTTGACCGGCAACTAATGTAGATTCATCCATTATCTATAACACATTTCATGTCTCTGTCAATAGAAGGTAGTTAAATCGTAATCTGTAAAATTTTATATATTCAATTCAATTTTTTGACACTTGACAGACAAGTGTTGCCAGGTGTATAAATAATTCAATTTAAATATTTAATCATAATTAATACATATCTAAAATCTCGAAACGGGTATTTTAATGATAATATTATTAAATTAATTTCAAAATAATTTTAGAGATATTTAATAATGCATAATAAATGAAAATTCTCAAAAAAAGTATTTATCGGGAGACTCGCTTTTTAAATATTGTGATGAGTGTTGTCATCATATGAAAACCGCGTTATATTATTTTATTAATAATTTTAATAAAAAAATTCAAACTTCTTTCGATTGAAAAAACAAACAACGTATTATCTTCGTATTAAAAACAAATCAGAGCATTTAAAAATATTAGATAATTTCAAAAATTTTTTAGATGTATTTAATTTGATAATGCATTACAATTCCACATTTTTATACTTCATTTTAAAATCAAAAATTTCTTCTAATCGATAAAAAAAAACACTTTAAAGCAACAATGAAATCAAAACTCAAAGATAAACGTCCTATTGAAAAACCAGGCAGAACATAAAAAAACATTAACAAATTGAAAATTTCAATTAAAATTACCCTAGTAGAAATATAATTGTCTAAGGTGTGTATGTTATATGTCTGTACGGATCCCTCAACGATCAGTGTTACCAGATGGAAGAATAATATTTTACTACAATTATTTTACTACAATTATTACATATCTAAAATATATATTAATAGCAGTTTTAGAACGCCTCATATTAATGTTTTCCACATACTATATTATTGTATCCAGTCTTGCAATAAACAAGTGCTTCATTTAAATGATTCTGACTGGAACAAACAATATATTATATCGGAAATTCATGCGTGTTCCAAATGTATGAAGTTCAAAAAATTTCAATTTTAAAACATCATTTAAACTATAAAAAATATACTTTTTAGAAATAGTAAAATAGTCCTATTTGACCGGCAACTAATGTAGTTTCATCTATTATCTATTAAACACTTCATATTTAATTGAATTTATTGAATTGAAGGTATTTAATCGTAAACTTTTAATTTTTATAAATAATATTCAAACGGAGTGACGCATGACAGGCAGTGTTACCAGATGGAAGAATAATATTTTATATGATTACTATATTATTGTATCCAATCTTGCAACAAACACGTGCTTCATTTAAATGATTCTGATCATCATGTGCTTTGTTAGATGGATAATATTTAAAAATTAAATTTCATAGAAAATAGTCACCTATAAATATATTAAAATAATTATTATAAAAGAGCACCGTGTGCAATGCTGAACCAAACCTTACTTTATGTATTATTTTGTCTATAGGTCGTTTATAGATAATTTTTTATAAGAAACACCTGAAGCTTATGTAACCACTTTATACAGATACAAATATAAAATGTGAATAGGACAACATATAGACTTTCGAAGATTTTAAAATAAAAATAATTTATCAGAAGAGTACATCCTTTCTTGATATAATTTATTCTAATATCTTTCGACTACTTGTCATCTCAAAGCCAAAGACAATAAATCAATTTTTATATATCATATTCGGGTCTTGAATATTATTTTAATTTAAAACAAACTAAGATCAAAGATATCGTGTTTAATATTTTGATCGCCTTTCAAAAACCCATCTAATTTCTGTTCTCGCCAACCCGTTGTTGGCCGGAGTTCAAGTATATCATCCAAATGAACCCGTTAATGAATTATTCGTATGGTTGTAATCGGGGTGAGTTTTCCCATATGTTTCAGTACATTAAATAAGGAAGTCTGTCTAGATGTGTGGCGCCAGGCTGGAGCCAGTTTGACGTATTTTGACAGCGGTTGACAGGGGCTTCGTGTTGTTTTAATACAAACAGTTAAAAATATTTCAAAATGGCAGAGTGGCACTTGAGATAGTGTTTGTTTTGGGTAATTCTACACCCTGTCTAAATTGTTTTTCCATAGAAACGTACAGCGGCGTCCAGGAAGCGAAGGGGAGAAAACCTGGCGCAGTACATCCACAAGTCAATAGTCGAGGAAAAAGTATCTTTTAACAACACACTGGCGCCTTTAAAACTATTCTTAGATATACAAAAAAATAATATGAAAACGCATTTAAATTATACCTTATTTTAGCTTTATTTAATTGAAATTGTTTGACTAATCTTAGCATTTGCACAAGCTTTTGCAAAGGTTCAAAATTTGTTTGCTAATTAATAACTATATTTTAACTTTATTTAAGTGTAGCCAGATAGTTACTTATTATTTTTATTAAAATTTAAAGATGTAGTAGTCACAAAAGATAAAAAAAATATAACTATTTTCGTCTGTCTGCGTGTGCACATTTTGCACACAAGTTAACTATTTTGTTTCATTTTTGTATATTTTGTGTCATAAATAATTAATTTATTAATAAATTATTCAACTGAAGAAAGTAAGTCGAATTAATGGTTATTGCATATTGAGAAAAAAAGTAATGTTATCACAATTTGAGAAATAAATTAACTAAATTTTAATAAGTAAGTGGTTGAATTTTAAGTGATATTTTTCGTTATTATATTTCGTTTTATGTGAATATTTTATCTTTAAAAAACGTGTATGAATGTTAAAATATTTTAAAGTTTTTATCAATGAAGCGAAATTTTCATACTATTAACAGGAATACCTAGACTCTATTCTTTTATTACCATTTATTTTAATTATAACAAGCTTATTACAAGTGACAGATGAAACTTAAGCTGTAGATAATATCACATTAATAGATATTTCTCATACATAAGTATTTATAGCAATTAAATCCATTTTTATATCAACAATCCGATATTTCTCACTATTGTTATTAATCAGATAATGTCAGTTAGTCTAAGTTTGACTGAGTATATATTGAAGTCTAGAAACCTTGTGTCTTACATGGCTTTATTCAGTTTAAGTTAGGTTAGATTTAAAGGTAAATAAGGGTCGATGAAGAATATATATATATGTATGTTTAATATTAATTAGAATAGCAATGGCAAGGGTCAAGCTCTGGGGGTTTCTAGTGATGTTGAAATATTGATTTAACTATGATATTTTAATATGGCAGCAAACGAGCACTAATCGGCTGGTTTATTCAGATATCAAGTTACTCGAGGGGAGATGATGTTCCTAATGCGTTACTCTAATATATCAGAATTATTTCTAATCTATTGTTGTGAATATTTTATAAAAAATAAATAAACTTTCCTATATTTATAATAAATAAGCTTGTGAGTGAATCACGTAATATTCGGTATAAAGTATTGATTTTAAACAGCGTGTGATTGAATTATGAAGGCTGGTGGACAGATACATATATTATAATCAAACCTAGTCCAAGTGGGTGTAATGAAGTGATTTGACTTATTCCACCTCAGTAACGATTACCTTAATTATTCTATTATTTTATTTTAACTCTCTTCAATTTACACAAAATATTATATGATATATATTTACTTATCATATTATATTCATGGGAAAAACTATAAAGATTTATATAAATTTCAAAAATAATTATTTTATTTTGTTATAATAAAGCAATATAATATAGTTGTAAGTCGCACCGTGCTCTACAATTGTGGGCAAAAACCTGTTTTTTACTACTAACTACTAACCACCCTCGCCATATATAGAGCTACTCTACAACAATCTTGAATCCAGTGTAAATATGAACAGTGTATACCTACAGCAGTATGAAGATTTTTTTAGTAATGAATGTATTGATGTATTTTTTTATAAAATGTGTCTAATCAGCTTTTGACGAGAACGAGTTAGAAATGGTTGAAGTGCAATTGGTAATTGGAGATGATGAAGGCAGACATCCCCTCGTCCCAGTCCATCCAGTACTAATTCAGGCATCCTCTTCCCCTTTTTATATCTCAATTCAATGCCAATTTGTAGTCGTCAAAAAAGCCGCCAGCTTGTCAAAGACAAAGAGTCTCGCTTACAACCGAACAATTGACATGTCAAACTAAATATGCTCGTACTTCATCGGAATCCAATTACAATCACTTTACAGCTCGTGTGCTTCCTCAAACACAATCAACATATTACCTAATTAGTACTAAATAAAGTATTTTTTAACAAGAATTACCATATACATATCCATTTGTTCAATATAGTTTTATTTGAAACGAAATAATAGCACTAGATTAGCAATGTTTTTTGGTACACAACATAAAACATACATTTTAAATAAGGGTTGCATATTTCATCATTTATGATTCCTTGTTTCTATTATTTGAAATCAGTATGATTGTTTGTGAACCACGCTTATTATTAATTTAAAATACCTATTTTTAGTGTTAAGTGACAAAAAATATTAAAATTCGTTATGTACCTACATTTAAAGTAGGTAATGATTATTTTGATAAATCAAAAATTTTCCACACAACAAAAAAAAAAACAATCTGTTTTTAATTTAGTTCTTATTAATATCCTATAATTCGTTTGATTTATTTGCATGTATAAATGATATTTATTTATTAATAATTTATGGAGGAATTAATAATATCGCATATGCATATACATGTTCTTTTTTATTACTGTTTTGTTATTTGATTTTTTAAATATTATTGTTAAGTTTTTCTTCTATTATATTGCTTTCAATGCCGTTACAGGCGTAAGTGTAATAAATAAATATAAATTGATAATATGTTTATTTTCTCTTTCAAATGCTATAGTACGTGATAGGAAAAAAAAACGTTTTACTCTAAACAAGTCAATTTTGAGTTGGTGTTTATGGAACTGAATGCCTAAATTACAGACTGAAAACAATGTACTTCTAATTTTATTTTATAGAAATAATCTACTGATGACTTATTATTTTATTCACAAATTGTACCGCACAAACTAGTTTCTTAACAAAATGTTATTATTATTTTTTTAATATTATTAAGAGAACACAGTCGTCTGGAATACCAGAGAACCTACATCTCTGATGGAGCTTTCTTTGAGCAGGTATTTATACACAACAACGTGTTAATTGTCTGTCGGTGATCTTAACTATTACTAGTTACACAGGTCACCGACAGAGCGGCTCTGCCCGACTTAATAATCGCCTCAGTATTTACCTTACAATCCAGAAAATCAGAGTAAACCTGGATCAAGACGATCGATCGGGATTTTATTAATATTATACCCGATGCTGATACCCCTGAGCTGGTTGTTATCATAGATGAAGCTTTTTCTAGAATTGTGAAAGGAGAATGTGTGAAAATTGTCAATAATTAAAAGAAATATATTTTTGAATTGATGTTAAATTATTGTAAAGGGGTAAAGTTTCGTGGGCGGGGTTTTTGTTGTGGAACAAGTCAATTTAGAGTGCGGCCAAAGGGAAAGTTATCTCATATCGTCCATCTGCAAGCGAATATATCATCCCTTATCGCATAGTCTGGAATACGGAATGAAGCAATCCTTACAAAAGGGTGTTAATTATGATATGAAGAAGGTAGTATTGTTTTGAATTAGCCAGGCTTCGTATGTGTCGCACATGAAGTGAGCATCCAGTGAACTAAATGAGCGTCAAGGCAGCTTTGTATGGGTATCCCCAGGCTTTGGTATCCCCCTGTATACACTGCACCGGATATGCGACCTCTTTAATTGGTCATTCACACAACTAATACAATACAAACTAAGTAATTCAATACATCGTGAGGCTTTTATAAGATTTGCGTTTCTCACGTCCCGTGTCGTGTTGCATCGGACTTCTCTTGTCTCGCCCGATTCCTCATTAATTCGCATAAGACCCAATAAAACCACAATGCAATTTTTCTTTTGAACTTTGAATGAATATATCCTCTGGCTAATAAGAAGGCGTACTTGAATATAATAAGAATAAATCATTCACCGATATAGCTAGTCATTATGAGTGAAGTTTCCCTCTAGTAAAATTCAATATGTTGGTTTATAAGCAACTGAATATAATAATCGCGGATAAGTTTAATCAGATTTTTTTTATGTTTTAGAAGAGGTAGATTAATGAACTAATTTCACTATATCTTTTTTTATCTAATCCGAAATAAAAATGATATTCAAAAAAGTCCATCGTGTATTTCTTAAATTAAGTCAAATGTAATGATATTATAATAATGAATAGATACGGTTTAAATGCCGTAAAAAAGAGATATCGTATTGTTTTTCTACAAATCAAATACCAATCGTTCATTAAGATTTTTAATTCACAATTCGAATTTTAATCTTACTTAAACTAATCAAAACCCATAAAATATTTCAGGTTCAATATTAAAAAAGTGGAATAATTTTTTAAACAAAAAAATCCCCTACTAAATGTCCGTGGGCTACCTAATTCATTATTATTTTTATTAGGATGTACTTTCTTGGTCTGTTACAAGTATTCCCAAATTTAAATAAATCATCATTAAATAAAACTATAGTAAAGTACCGATAGTCCGACATATATGGGACCGTCAAATGTCTGGATTATAGAATTTCTAAGTATTTAAAAGAAAAACACTAAAATGAAATAGAGTCATTGGTTTTTTTACGTTACTGTGAAATATTTTCCCAATATTAGTGATGGCGTGGCGTGGAAGGGGGGTTTAAGCAGTGCCAGGCGCCTCTGATATGAAGACAAACTTTAATTTTTTTTATTAAGAGAAAACAGTTCTCTGGAATACCAGAAAACCCACATCTCCGATGGAGCTTTTTTGAGAGGGTTTTTTTTAGACACAACAACGTGTTAATTGTCTGTCGGCAATCTTAACTATTACTAGTTACAAAGGTCACCGACTTAATAATCAGTATTTTACCTTTAATACAGGAAATCAGAGTAAACCTGGATTAAGACAATCGATCGCGATTTTATTAATATTATTCCCGATCTCCCAGTCGCAATAACCGATCAAATCAATTAATTATTTTTTGACTTGAAGCCATGACCACAGTATTTGTAGTCACACGTTTTTTCCTCTGAGCTATTACGCTGGTGATTGGCATTTTTGACAAAAATGTCGGGTTATTGAGACTATACCGTATTATGAATTGCTTTAAAAGCATGCGTGTATCCTAAGATAATGATCGTATACCCGATAGCGATTAATTGTTTGACCGTATCGTCGGTTTTCCGCGTATACTACTTAGACGGCGGGGTATAACTTTCTGTTAAAAGTAACTTTATATAGTAATCTTGTTGTTTATTATGGAGTGAGTGTAGTGTTTGGTCGGTGAAGATGAATGATATCGATGTGGAGATTGCGGTTTGCCATGTTGGCGGCGACACCGAGCGGCTGTCTTCAAAGAATTACTTTCATGGCTCATTAGGTGCCCAAGTATCGGGTGACTTCTTCGACCCTCGCATTATTATTTTACACCGTGTCAACTGGATCGATATCCCGTTTATTGATTGATCGAATGACTCCAGTAAAACAGGAATGGCTTGATCGCTCATCATCCGAATGACCTGGAATGTAAACGAGATTTTCATCCGGAATACAGTAGGACCAAGGTTATTATTTCATCTATACTTACACGGGTCTAAGGTTTGACATATTGAAAAAGCAATATTATAATAAACCAGAATGTAATAGCTCAGGGGATAAGAAGCGTGACTACAAATACTGTGGTCATGCGTTCAAATCCCACTCAAGTCAACAATTTTTAAATTGATTTGATCGGTTATTACGACCAGGAGATCGGGAATAATATTAATAAAATCCCAATCGATGGTCTTGATCCTGGTTTACTCTAATTTCCTGGATTGTAAGGTAAATACTGATTATTAATTCGGTGACCTGTGTAACTAGTAATAGTTAAGATCACCGACAGATAATTTACACGTTGTTTTGTCTAAAAAAATTCAACTTTATAGGTTGTCCCATGAATATAATATATAATAATATATATAATTGTCTAAGTGTGTGTATGTTATATGTCTGTACGGATCCATCCCTCAACCATAAGTGTTACCAGATGGAAGAATAATATTTTATATAATTATTTTACTACAATTAATACATATCTAAAATATCGAAGCGGGTATTTTAATAATAATAATATTAAATATAGATATTTAATAATGCATAATAAATGACAATTCTCAAAAAACAGTATTTATCAGGAGACTCGCTTTTTAAATATTGTGATGAGTGTTGTCATCATATGAAAGCCGTATTAAATTATTTTATTTATAATTAACTTAATTTTCAAACATGTTCTGAATGAAAAAAATAAACAACTTTTTACCGTCCTATGAAAAAACCAAGCAGAACATTAAAAAATTGAAAATTTCAATTAAAATCACCCTAGTAATTAATAGTGTAGATTGTATATCATATAATGTTTTGTGTAAATATCGAAGAGTTGAAATACAATAGTCAAATAGTAAAGCCATATTATAAAGAAAATCGTTGTAGAGCTCGAATAGGTCAATGCACTTCATTACACCCACTTGTACTAGGTCTGGTTATAAGCTTGTTGGGATGCATATGAGATAAGCTTGTAGGGGTATTATTTTATTAATGTTCCGTCAACCGTTGATGGAATAATGAGATGATGGTTAGTTTTATTGAAGGCAGATGATGATTGGGCGATGGAGACACGGGAAACTCGATCCCATTGGCCAATTAGGAGCACAATTACACCAATTACTTGGACATCAATTGTATGGTCCGGTGTCACCACCCCGTGCCGTACCCCAACAGTAGTCGGAGGTCACAAGAAGTCATCATTTTTCACACACTTGGCAATTGTACGAGGTCAAGATAATCATGAAGGGTTGAGCCAACTGCTCCTCGTTCCTAATAATTCATCCCATATAATTATTGTGGAATACATCATTTAATTACAGGGTCTCTCGGGACCGCTTATAGATTTGACACGTTCGATAAAACAACACAATACCAACTAGAAGACTCCCGGGATACATTTTAAATTTAAATGTACTACCAACGATTACCATATTTATGATATATTTGACTATAATAATTCAACCTAACCCTACCAAATCTAACTCAAAGACTAGAATATGATTCAGAACCCACCGAAAGAACCTTTGTATAATTTATACCAAATGTAGTCTGATATTTTCACCGCAAATAAATAAATATGAAATTTAATTTGAAATCGATACATTGATATGAACAAGGTTTAATTTTACATGAAAAATTATAAAAAATCCTTACAATGTCATGGACACTTTTATTTATTTATTTATATACGACGTTTTTAAGAAGTGTAAAATAATCGTTTGATTAATAAGATTTCTAAGAATTGGAATTCAATGTCAAAACGGATTAATTGATATTATGATTAATTTGATTGGAGTATGAAAAATCCTTACATTCACATAGATAAAAAAATATTACAGATAATATTTTTTACAAATTTTGTTTTTTTAGACACAACGTGTTAATTCATTGTCTATCGGTGATCTTAAATATTACTAGTTACACAGGTCACCGACTTAATAATCAGTATTTACCTTACAATACAGGCAATCAGGAGTAAAATTGGATCAAGACGATCTATCGGAAATTTATTAATATTCCCATATATTTTTTACTTGAGCGGGATTATTACTTTGATCATTTTATACAAATATTCAATTAATTTCAATTGAATATGACTTGGTAGCTTGGCGAAAATATTCTAATATTGGTGTTTTATTTAAAAGCAAAGCCTGTGAAGTCAAATGTAGTTATATCTTTTAATGTGTGATGTTTCCCGGTTTTACCATAGCATATATCGAATTAGAAGTTACCGGGTGTTTTAATACTTTAACAAAATTGCCTGAAGGGCTTACAAACCGAAAAGGTGTTATGAACCACACTCCAATGCCATTGTGATATTATCAATATACAGCATTATTTATGAAGAAGATGTATACGTATTCGATGTTTACGGATATTATTTAAAACTATTTAATTATGAACAATATTATATTAATTGGAGTATGGGTTTAAAAACACTATTGATCATTTGTGATAGTGGTGTTTAAAGGTGTTCATTGATCAGATTATATGCCGACTCCATGACGAAGATCACAATCTATGGACCTTCACCATAATACGACTCCATACTGTCATTCCCGATAATAAATATTATGATATGATATAAAAATGAAAGAATTTACCCCCGAATTGACGTTTTATACCTATTGTGTAATAATTATGTAGGTCTATGTAAGATCTTTATAATATTTTTTATTATTTATAATGTTTGACTTTATAATCTGTGCATGTTTTTTATGTTTGGTCAGGATTTGCATTGGACCTTTAATATAATTTTATACACTGCAGTGGAAATTTGATATTTAAAAATGTTCGTATTAAAAAAAAGACTAGCAAGGTGACTTAAGAGAGAAGAATAAGGTGGTTTTTTACTATATTTTGATGGCTGGTATAAAAATATAGTATTTTTTTGTGTCAAATCCGTGACTCATTATTTATTTTATGTTTTGATGTGTTTTGACGTATTCGAGCTCTGCAACGATTTCCCTTATAATATTGTTTTATTATTTGGTTGGCATTATTTTATTTGAACTCTCTGAATAGTTATTTTATTTTATTAATATTATTATGTTATAAGATTCCGTCTGAATTCAGTCGAAATTATACAAAAATATATCTAGTTTATAAGCAAACCCGGTGCAAGTGGGTGAAGTCGTTTGTCGTATTAGAGCTATGCAACGATTTAATTTATTATTATATTTCAACTTTCTGATATTTAAACAAAATGTTATATTATATGCATATACACTACAAATTATTATATTCACGGGATAAACTATAAAGTTGAATGAAAATTTCAAGTGTTTTGTTAATGTGCGAAAATGTAAATAGAATAATACATTTTACACACATAATACAGTAATATTTTAAAAATGTATTGCTCTACAATTATGAGCAATTGAAAACCTATTTTTTCACCATCTTGGCCGAGGTTTGTTCATGATAAAGTTAAGGATTAGGCCGAATAGATAAAGTATCAAGTTATTAAAGAGTAGGTAAGCTTTCTTCAAAGTTTGTCTAAAATCAATCAACCTTTTTTAGCACAATCGTTTGCGGTAAGTTTGACATTGGCTCTACACACATAAGAAATACAATGAAAATTGTTTGTAAAGTGCGACACCTCATGATGATAGTGATGAAGGCAAGAGTAAGGATGAAAGCATCTTGGATATCAGAGGCTCTGGATGAATTAATCTGACTTCTTAATCAATTGGAAGATAGCAGGCATTTCGACTCAATTAAAGCATAACCAGAAGCTCCTCTCTTCTTACACTGCCAATTAAATCATAAGAACTGCAAATGGAGTCTTCATTCGTCATCACTCTTTTATACCAATATCCGCTTCGAGACCATTAAAATTATATCTTGATTCGATTTGATAAAGCGTGACGGTAATTATTATGTCGTTTCGTTGCAAAAACAAACACATATGTACAACGTGTATAAAAATAATCAATTTACACCTGTTGGTGGTCAACGCTTTCAGAAATATGACTGATGGTTTCTATATAAATTTAGAGAGAACATAAATAAATACAAATTACATTTTTGTGTTTAACCCTTTCGTGTCCAGTGGGAATACATATTTCCCACTAATGTTTTGACCTCTGGAAATAACTTTTTCCGATATTTTTTACAAGTGTTATCTAATATCGAGTATTGGCAAATCGTTAAAGAGGAATCTGTTTTACCAGTCACAATTTGACACCACAGTTAATTATGAAACGTGAGTTGTTGTTGTAGTCGTGTAAAAGTGGGTGAAATTAGTGTTTTTTTTTTGACAAAATTCTTCATTGTTTGTCTCAATGAGCATTTTTACACTTTGATGTATAAATAAGTGCTGATTGTGTTTAATATTGAAAATAATTTGGACACGAAAGGGTTAATTAAGAGTTTATCTTTTACCATCCAAATTAATTATACTGAAAGTAGCACTATTTTAAAATCCACGCACAATCCCACAATTTTAATAGAGAAAAACCATTATAGTGAACTTTATAGTGCGAGAGCCGCCATACAAATAACTCCACTTTTATTGAATTACAATAATGGTTTTAATATTTCTACTTGGATTATTTTGAAAGAAAATATTTTTTGTATTATTATTGAAAATAAATACCAATTTTCTATCTATCTTGTTTTGGAATAATGTAATCATATATTTTTTTTATTTTACTAAAGTAATAAGAAAAAAATTACACACAGAATGTCTCCATTGATATCAATATATAAAAATTTTTCCACAATAATATTGAAATTCGAATGAAATGATTTATTACAAATGTATTGGCAACAAATTTACGCACATGGGTGATGTCTTTTCCACCAATTCTGCAGTCTATAGGTCTTGTGTAGGAGCGATCATATAATTAAATATATAAATTATGTCTTCCTACATTTTACTTTTTATTTTTATATAATTTCTCTATTTTCTATAAATGTCTACATAATTTAATACTAAACTATAATTTCCTTATTTGCACATTTTCTACATTTTATACCGTTTCTTTTTGTTTTCGTCTTGTAAAAAAACTCTCACGAGCTTTTATATTCAATTATAAATATGTAAAAAAAATGATATTTAATAACTAAAATTTCAATGAATACTCACATACAATGTTCGCAATTTTTAGATGTTCGAAATTTTCCATACCTGAAATCAACGAAAGAAAATAATTAAAATACATCCAATTTTATCCAAAATCGAGTTGTTATTGAATTTGATTAGTATCAGGAACAACAAACAACCCTTGACAAAATGAACAATAATAATAAACTGCTCTTCTCGTTATTCTTGCACCCCTAATCAAATAACACTTAACTTTGATTGGACTCTAAACTCTTCATAAAAGGGTCTCCCTCTTTCAAATATCAATTGTTACGCTTCAACCGTTTCTCAATTTATAGTTTCACCGAGACACATTTTAATTAAATTCTTTAAAAAATAAATAAATGAAATAAGTGATTTATTTTATATGAAACACAGTTTGAATGAAGTATTATTTGATGGTAATAATATGAAATATGTGGCTGTATTACAATGTAATGGGTTTTGTAAGGGAGGCAAGTCAGTCTATAGCCCCAGGCCATACAATATGGGGTAACCAGCATGTCTATCATTTATTGTATTTTATGAAAACAATCATGATTTTCCTTAAATTAAATTCAATGATGGTGGTGATTTATGCGTGTCAATGAAAGATAAAAGGCCTTGTTTCTTGTTAGGTTCTCTTGTAAACGATGTATTGTCATAAACGCAATGGGGTTGTGGTTTCTTCTGCGGTTTTGTAAACGATGACAACCCACTCGATAAATCATTACAAAATAACGATATTTTGGGTGCTTTAATACCACACCTCGTATATTGCTAAAGTTATTATTAAGTGTAAAAAAAGAGACCTGAATATTATCCGTTTTTGAATTATAATGAGACAAAGCTCAAATCATTAGCTTGTCTTCCAATGAGACACAAAGAATAGGTTTGTCCAGGTCAGAACATATTAATTTAAATAAATATGTATGATATAATAGTTTATAAAACAAATGGTGATGGTTCACATTTCTAAAAATTTTCATTAAAAAAATGTGTTTGTTCCGGTACCGTCGATATATTAGCAGGCCACGCAACTGGATGTATAAATATCAAGCTGGTGGACCAAGTAGACGAGTCTGAGTGAGGCAATACTATAATCAAGGTGATGTAGACTCTCTCTTGATATATATGTATACATCCTGCTAATATAATATATGTAAATCGGTGGTATTGGCAGAAATTAATATTGTCTTTGTCAAATTCATCTGCTTGATCCGCCATCTTGAAATTTAAACACCCAGGTGTATGGCCTGCTAATGCAAGTGGTATTGGTTGTTAATTATAAAGAAATTTGGTTTACATTTTAATCTCCATTTTGTTTTATTATGAATTGAAAAAAATATAATAAATCGGGATTTAAACATTTCTGTACTATATTCTCTATTTTTGTTCATATATTTACTTTAATAATTATTATTATTCAAATTAACACTGCCTATTCTAACTTTTCATACGTTTAATAAAAATATGACGTATATATTGTGTTATATATATAAATTTATTGAAAAAAAAACTTAATATCTTGGGCAAGGTAAAGTTGTACCCAAGTGTACGTTATTAAATTAAATTCATACGCTTGTCGAACAAACTACCTTTTTTTAATTAGTTTTTTTGGCTTTTTCTTAGTATTAAAATTTCCAAAAAGGATTCCACTGAAAATTTATTTTATTTGATATGATTTTTGGATTGCATTATTAATGTTTTATTTGATAGGAATTGTTGTATTATTGTGTTGAATTTTGGTAGTATTATGGCAAGGGTTCCCGTTGCTGGATCTGGCTTTGAATATAACTCAATAATAAAATAATCAAAGCTACAAGATTACCATGTTCCCCCAAAAGCAGAAACCAAATCCACATCATGATGCACTTTGTTCGTGGCTTTTGAAACGGAAACACAACATTAAGTCGTATCGTGTGGACGCAATCCCAAATGAGATTGCATTTTAAAATACAAATTTACAACAATTTACATACACATTATTTCCCTCGAATTAGTAAAATCTTTAAGTATAACGACTGAAGATTTAAAATCAACTTGTATTGTTTTTCGTGAAGGGTAAAGTTGAAAAAAGGGAAGCAAAAAAAAAAAATAAAAATCAGGCATACAGTAGTAAGTAGTATTGAGTTACGGGGGTGTCGAATTACGACTTGGGGTCGGACTTATTTTTAAGCAAATTACCAAATAAATAGGGACCGGGGGCTAATGTCAAATAATAAACGAATATAAAAACAATACAGGCAACTCCTTTCCGATTCTTATTTTGTTTGGGGAGTTAATTTTTTGCCTGATTTAACCGGCTTTCTTCCTTTGCCCTGCGTAACAAGGTTATATACACAGTACAACGGTCCTATTCTTTCCTTTGACTATACATTGTTAAATTTGTATTGAAATATTGCTTTTGAGCATATATTTAAAATAAATAACTCGAAAACTGGTTTCAATAATATTAATTTAAAATCCCATCTAATCATAAAACAACAAAATGTAAAGGCAGGGTAGATATTTGTTAAATTGTATCAATTTATTTAAATTCTATGATATTGACACATAGTTTAATTGTATGATTTTATTTGAATTCTTTGATACTTACACATTAATTATCATACTTTTATATATTCATGGGACAAATTAAAACTAATACTGGATGGACGGGAAATTTCAAAGATTTTATTTTATCAATATTAATAAATTGTTCTGTCATATTCAAGATGATGCCATATTCAACAATCTTATTTCTTATTAAAATGTATAATAATTAATGAGTAAATATTATAGAATTCAAATAAAAACAGTAGAATTAAGCTGTGTGTTTAACTCCGTGAATTAAATAGATATTTTATTAAATTATAGAGATGATAAAATTTACCAATTAAATAAAAATATAGCCCGACCCACTTAGCCGAACTCTGCTTATAATCAGTGAAAATATTTCAAGAGTATATTAAATTATATTTTTGGTCAAGGAAATCGTATTAATTCCTCTAAAATTAATAAGCAACTGTTATTTCACATTAATTATAAATAAAAATAAATTATGTTGTATCCAGATTGTGTAACTATTTCATAATTTAAAAGTTCACATTGTTTATAGTAAAAGAATATTTTGATGCTCACTCATGTATATTAAGATATTTATTAAAAATTTTCCAGACAAATAATATTTTGAATTTTAATCTCATTACGACCTGTGCACCCAGCAAAGTTAAGTTGCACCTAATTTTCATCGCTTCTTGTTTATTCAACTAATGATTGTTTCGTCTTTTCGTATTTGAAAGCGTACGAAAAATAGCCAAGAATTAAGCTAACTGGAAAAATTTCACAATGGTCAATATTTGCACTTTGGATTGTTTGTTCCTTTCGGAAGCTTTTTGCAAATATAAACGCTCCAAAACATTTATTGAAACCATGGGAATGAGGAAACAATTACACACTTATGCAAAAATCAATTATATATCAATGTTAAAGTCGACATAGAGTATTCGATTGTAATAAAAACCGATTTGAAGTACTCTTTGCTGTAAAATATCTCCCTCGTGAACCAAGTGTGGGAAAGTCGGACATTTCAACACTTGAAATTATTAAAATGTATTGTTTTGCAGTCGAAAGTTATACTATTGCAATAAGTCGAACATTAATATTATATTATTGTTTCTCCCCTTACAATTCAAAGCAAAATCAAATTGTTCATACAGAACGACGAGACGAGACGGGGGAACTTTTCGGCGAAGAATAAAATCGACTCATGTATTGAATATTAAACAAACTGCCTCTTCTCTTCAATTTTTATACAACAGATTTATGTGTATCTGAAAAAAAAGTCTATGCACAAAAATAAGATTAAAAATTATTCATAACAATTTTTTTATTGAACGCAAATAGGACAATCCAATTTAATACAATCAAGATAAGTAAAATGACTACTTTTTATTAATAAATATTATGTAATCAAAAAAAAATATATAATCACATCATTACTTCAATAAGTGTTAATAAATAATCATAGCTCACCCAAGTAGATGCTTAAACCAATACCACCGATTTTTAAATATTAAGATGGCAGACCAAGCAGATGAGTTTGACAGAGGCAACACTAATTGTCTCATTCATAATCGTCTACTTGGGTCGCCATCTTGATATTTATACATACAGTTGTGTGACCTAATATATCGCGGTAATTTAGTTTTTAGCACTAAACATGTTATATGATAACCTTATATATTAAAAAAAAATATATAAGTCATAAATTATCTTTATCTTCAATAATTAAAGTTTTTCAAATGAATAAAAATATTAACTAGAAATAAAATAAAGGCAATCCGTGCAGTACTCCATTACTAAAAAAAGATTTGTGCACCCAATTAGGCGAGATATGGAAATAATCTTATATTCTATGGTAAGAAATATTTACAATACAAACATACTTATTTTAATGCTGGCAACATTTAGTGTCACTGAAAAATTACTAATCAACTTGATTTTCATTTTTTTGGATAAATTAAACCAACTCAAAACATGTCTAAATATAATATTTATTAATAACTTACAGAGAGAGTTAAGTTTAGTATGCATTTATAAATTAAGAATGTCTTATTTGTTAACATTAAACAAACAAAGGTCTCTTATTGAAGCATTGACAAATATACCAATAAAGCGATTGTGATCTCATCTTCACGGTCGCGAAACATGTAATTCATTGACTCCGTATTTATTCTTGTAATGTTAAATAAAGAATCGATCTTGCAATTTAAAATCAGACGTGTATATTATTGGTAACGGAAATTGTGAATGTTATCATTTAGTGGATCTTCTGTTGGGCGGAGTCAATGCTAATGAACACCTCATGTTTGCCCTCACTACATTATTAACTGACACCTCGTATGAATAAATATCTACTCTTATTATATAGTTTATGACTGTTTTAGGGTTAAAACATATATTTGAGAGCTTATATAAAATCGCAGGTTGACACCAAAGCGCACAAAAATTAATAATATCAAGGAATGTGATTGTTTTAACATAAAATACATGAAACGTAATACTAACAAGAATTTTTTTAGTTCAATAAAAAACAGAACATTTTTATATCAATTAGAATAATAAAATTATAGATTAGGTTGAAATAATTTATTCTGTTTTTTTTATTACCACAATAGTTAAACAGTTAATAGAATATATACTTTGGTCCAAGAATGTGTAAAATTATTATAAACAATGAGCACGTGCGCTTTTAGAGTGGGAAATAATTTTATTGGTAGAAGTGTTTACGAGTCAGCGATTCGACCAATAAAATACTTTCAAGCTCTAAAAACGCACGTCCTTCTTATTTATAACCAATTTACACATTCATGGACACAATCATAAAAGTCTTTAAAAATAAATAACAGATCTATGATAATTGTCAGTGAAAGTAAGACGAACGATTAATTTATTTAATAGTGGCAAATATATTTATTTTTGGTTCAATAAATAACAGAACATTTTTTTATAAATAAAAATAATAGAGCCCTAATAATTATTATAGATTAGATTGAAATAAATTGTTTAGCATTTAATGGAACATATACTTTGACCCAAGAATGTATAAAATTATTATAAACAATGAGCACGTGCGCTTTTAGAGTGGGAAATAATTTTATTGGTCGAAGTGTTTACGAGTCAGCGATTCGACCAATAAAATGCTTTCAGGCTCTAAAAACGCACGGCCTTCTTATTTATAACCAATTTACACATTCATGGACAAAATCATAAAAGTCTTTAAAAATAAATAACAGATCTATGCTAATTGTCAGTGAAAGTAAGAGGCAAATATATTTATTTTTGGTTCAATAAATAACAGAACATTTTTTTATAAATAACAATAATAGAGCCCTAATAATTATTATAGATTAGATTGAAATAAATTGTTAAGCATTTAATGGAACATATACTTTGGCCCCATAATGTGTGAAATTATTATAAACAAGGAGCACGTGCGCTTTTAGAGTGGGAAATAATTTTATTGATCGAAGTGTTTATGAGTCAGCGATTTGACCAATAAAATGTATTCCCGCTTTAAAAACGCACGTCCTTCTTGGTTATAATAATTTCATACATTCGTGGGTCAAAGTATATGTTCAATTAACTGTTTAACAATTTATTTCAAAATAATCTATAATTTTATTAGAGCTCTATTATTTTAATTTATAAAAAAAACGTTCGGTCTTTTATTGAACCAAAAAAACATATTTGCCACTATTAAATAAAATAATCGTAAATTATTCTTCTTCTTGTTTTTACTAATTTGTTGGACAAAATCATAGGAGTCTTTAAATACAAATAACAGACAATTCACAATGTTAAAATTCGTATTTCATTGGTGGACTCAAAATTCATAATTTATACAATTTGAAAGCAATACGAGTGCGAAGAAAAATCATCTTTATTTCAGTAATATAATAATTAATTTGACTTCTGAAGGATTGCAGGCTCATTTATTAGATTAATAAAATATTATAATATAAGATGCGATACTGGTTTGCGGTAAAGCCCTCCTCGTCTTGTATCGATCGTCTCGGTGTGTTGTTAGCCACGATGAAGATGTTGGAAACAGGAGTGGAAGAGTAAAAGGAGAGAGAAAAATCAATTTGTTAGGGGTGCAAGGGGTGCAGGGGGTGTAGGGGTGTGAGAATAGCAGAGGTGTTATTATTGCTTCTTGTTTCAGTGGTGAGCCACGGGAGGTCTTTGATGTGAGCTTGTTGCTGGATTACCAGACACCTTCTATACTTTACTTCACTCCCTTTCATATCTTACAGCCAGATCGATAATGCTATTTTATGCTTATTATTACCTTGTTCTAATCATAAAACCAACTCGAGTACTTTCTATAAGAAAACTATTCATTTTAATGATATACAGCCAAAAATAGTTGAGTCTCACTTTGATTCAATATGGTAAATGCTTTGGTCTCACAAATCTACAATTTTTTTATTCAATTAGTTATTATCATCTAGGAAATTTAGTAGAAAACAAGGTATTTTGGTAGATTTAAAAAAAATAATTATACAGAGTTGACTTTTAATTAGTGAGAATATTTTAAGAGGAGGTCACATCACAAAATCATGAATGCATATAAAAAAAAACCCTCAATCATCAAAAAAAATCTTTATCGAAAAAAATCTGTATGTATGTATGTATCATTATTTTTTTTTATTATTAATTAAAATTTAAAAAAAAATTGCGTAATTCTTAAAGTGTTTAACAAACACAATACACACGTGATAGCCACTACTGCGTACATCACAGAAACAGCCGATTCCAAGATGATTGCAAAAGCGCGAAATATTTTTTATTATTAATAAAAAAAAAAAAATATTAATATTTTTTCCACTTATTTTTGCGATTGCCCACCACCCCCTTAAATATTCTCAGTTAGTTCAAGTCCACCGTGCATATTTTAGCAATACTGTATCTTCCTTCACTTGTTTTATGTTTGTTAAAAAATTTAATTAAGTAATTCTTATTTTGAGGGGGATTCATGTAATTTTTTTCAATACGAATTAAATTTGATTATAAATAGTTTTTGATTATTAGAATGTGTTAAGGAATCAACTGCTCCAATTGAAGTCAGCAAACATGATTGATCCCCGAACCGGCTGGGGAATTTGCTTTGATGAATGAAGAAAAAAAAACTATTTGCTTTCACTTTAATACTGTAGCAAAGGAAAATAGATGGGGAGGAACAGAGTGTGTACTTTTGTGTCAATGGAGATGTTGTAAAAATAAACCGGGGATAATGCTATGGCATTAGGGTGACACATGGGAAGGTAAGTATGTCTCTAATTCACTAACACCATGTATTATTAACACAAATAATAATATACTTTCACTACAAACAAGGATACCTAAAAAGTGAACGTATATATTGAGAACACTTTATTTACTGATTGCTTAAAACATCCCACAAAACGTATTTATTATTCCCATCTTTTTCATAATTAAACCCCGGAATCTACAACAGGAATTGATATCATATCGCCTATAATTAGAGTGATAATATTTTTGCCCAATATATTTTGTAATAATTAGCAATCTGATTTAAAAACATTAACAACCAAAAAAACTATCGATGATATGCTAAAAATATTTTTAATAAAATCTAAACAATTTATTTTAAAGAATATTAATGATTAAAATAAACCCAATTTATCTTCCATTCATAAACAATACCATAACTTTTGAAAAAACTATATTGAGCTTTAAAATAAGTAAAAATATTTATATAGCCCTAATAATATATATATATATATATATATATATATATATATATATATACATACAAATATATATATTTATATATATATATATATATATATGTATATATATATATATATATATATATATATATATATATATATATATATATATATATATATATATATATATATATATATATATATATATATAGACCTTAGACCTAACCTAAACACAGTTCTTAAGATGTAATTTTTATTTTCCTAACCGTCCTTTTATATTATCTCTCAAAAATAACTCTAATTATTATTTATAAAAAAAAATGATCATTGTAAAAGTACAATATGTATAAATGTACTTAAATAATAAATCAATTATTTTACATTGTATTTTTTTTTTAATATAATACGTAATGAAGAGCGATAAAGATGTAGTTCGATTGTGAAATCGCGTGACCGAATGAATACAGTTTTCATCCCCTGTAAAGGTAATTTTTTGTAGATTGTAAAGTGACGTTATGGGGCTTTATTTATTTAAAATTCAGAAGTAGATCCGATGAAGCAGCAGCAGCAGCAGCTCCAAAGTAAACAAGTCTTTATCCTCACAATCAGATGAAGGGGACGACATTGATTGAAACATGAATTATGCATCCGCTTCAATGCAAAATGCATCTCACTATACAGAATATATTCAACAATATTAATATATCGGGAAATATTTCAAGATAAAACAAGATGTGAAAAGGAGGTTAAATTATAAGTTGGCTATGATTACACGGGCTATACGAACTACACAAAGGACCTCTAATTGTCTAACGACACCCGTTGACACTTGATGCTCAACCCTCACCGTATTACTCGATATTCTCAATATTTTTTATTCAACAAATAAAATTAAACAAATATTCTTTCTGCTGATACAATTTAACACCTTCAGACCCCGTGTGCAGAATTATGCATACATATAACATGCATAAAACCTTATAGATTCTCAATTAACAATAATTCAGGTAAGATAATCTGGCGTCTGAATATGAATTCAAATTGACGTAAAATTAGCATAGAAATAGTATATTATTTACAACACACTTCAAATCAACAAAACGTAGTTGATATTTGATGTATTAAGTAGGAGCTTTATTAGTATTAAATTATCAAGATTAATTGAAGGGATTGAAATATTTTAAGTAATTACTTTTAGCAATGATTAATTATTTTTGTATAAGTATAAATTATTGGAATATTTGATTGCGTGGTATCGAAAGATATTCAATATGAAAATATATTAATTAGAATTTTGAGAAAGTCTCGAAATTAACAACCGTTTTTTATAATTTTGTTTAATTTGTCCCGTATTTAGACTGAGAAACCTGTGAGCTATAAGAGAAGAGCAACAATAAACTACAATTATTTATTTAATTCATATGTCAAATAAAAGGTTATATTGGTTTGAAGTATTCATTGATTTTCACGTTATAAATTGATCAAATTTGGTGTAAAATATTTCTAAAAACAATGTTGGTACTAAAAATAAATACAAATATTTTGTCTATGGAGTATAAGGATGTTATTTTGCACTAAATGCCTATAAACGAAGTATATTTTGATTGGTATGTTAATTTAATGGTTTGAGGGACACTGTGGCTGGTTTAACCCTAAATATTTCACGGTGAATTTGATGTTGTACATTTAGGCTGATGTAGTGGGTAGAATATGTGAGGGTGCTTGTTGAGCAGAATCAGGGGAGAAGCTAAACACCAACCAACTTCAACTTGGCTCTTTTTATTTGAACAACATTTTCACAAATCCAATGGCCCATGTTAATACGACTCTATTTCACACTCTTTAGATACACATACGTTTTCAATAATAATTATAGGTGATTTTAAACATAGAAACAGCCAATTTTATTCTTTATAGGGGTTGTGCCCGAATTCTTCAATATGACTGAGAAACTTTCAATTTATTACAATTTTCTTTCACACACTAAAAAGGTACACACTATATTTATAAGGTTATATAGCTTATTTCAGTTGCATGTGGTTTGATATTGCACGAAATATTCTTATTGGTCGAAATTGAGCGGATTTTGACTATGATCAAAACACATGCTTACAAATTAAAAAAAATATCTTAATATGGTAATCTTTAGGTTTGATTTCCGCTGATTAATAAAGGTGCGGGTTCGAAACTCACCTGATTGAATTACAAATTATTTCAACCTATTTTTAAAATGTATTACTTCTAAAGTGTTTATTGATAAATATAACACATTCCAATTAATATACGGATATTTATTTATATCTAATATTGATATATATTTGTCTGAATAATATAATCAATAGTGTTGTTAGTTTATTTTATTTTTCAGTAGTTTTATTACTCTTAAATCTATATAAAATATTTTATAATTAGTTAAAATCAAAACCAACGCTATATATTCAATTAGAAATAAATATCCAAGAAGTGATAGGCTCTTGGTTAGGTTAGGTTAGGTTACATCAATAAAAACCTTTAATGATTTGTTAAAATCGAAACTAACGCTATATAATAAATTAGAAATAAATGTCTAAGAAATATTTAATAAAAATAAATAAGCTCTTAGTTAGTATCTAGTTGCATTATGCATAAAAAAAATTAAATTGAGTAAGATCTCCCAGTTTCGTATGAATAAAAAAATTCAAAAATATCAAAAGAGACATAAAGAATCAGTGGACTCTCTTTGGTTAGATTGTATGGATTGCTTGTTTTGAGGAAAGCTGAATTCTCAAAAAATATTAATTAATTGGCAAAGGTAGGTTTAGAAGAAGAGAACGGTGCATCAGGTGAGAAGTAGTCGAGTGAGTGTGTGTATTGTGAAGGGGGCGAAATCCCCTGGGACCCCTCGAACAGTTTACGTTCAGTTAGACAAATTGTCGCAAATTTGATTTTTGTCAATGGGATATTTGGTGGCAGGGCACAAAGGACGGTGTCACCCCTCGTTGACTATCGGAAGGGTGGGCACGGGGTGTCACTACTAAAAGAGGGAATGAACTCTGCCATCAATGAATACATATTTCAATATCGCCAAGGTGAGCAGAATATCGCTTTTTATACGATCCATCTCTTGATGATTTTAATTAGTTGTCAAATATTTATCGATGTGTAGCTCATTCATCACGATGTTCAATTTAATATTTGCACACAATTGCTTCACAGTCACAGATGACTTTTTTTCAGTCGATTGATATGGAGGCAATGTAATGAAGACTTAATTAAAGATGTAGTGTGAACCTCTTCACACGCCATTGTGTTTAATTAATCGTATTATACCACATATTAATTAAGATACACCTTCCACTACTATCATATTTAGGACCTAGGAAGATGGATTCCTTCTATCAATCATCTAGCTCTGTGTAACGAATCTGTAGATGAAAATAGAGTGAATGTACCGAGCTTGTAAAATAATGCAATCATATTTTTATGCTGATATTTATACAGTCCCTAAATACGAGTTTTTTCAAAAACACGTAACTATGAAAACTGTTTTTTTCGCGAGGACATTTTGGAAATTTGCTTCGAGATATGATGATATTATACTCGTTTGTCGAGGTATCACTGTATCGTGAAATATTATGGTATTATAGTTAGACTGGGCTTTGGGCATGTCTAAAGTTTGACATTTGATTTAGAAACATACGAAATAAATAATAGTTTATCACTGAACTGGCTTCAGGATAATAAAAGTGTGTGGGCCTCTAAAAAAATCCCCTTTTAATAAATTGAGATTCACCCCGATTACTTGGGGTACAAAAGTGACTATTTGCAGATTGTTTAAACTGTAAATGAATTAGTGTAGCTGAAAACTATTCCATATATTCATATAAATATGAGTAGACCTTCTTTAATTGCATCTGCCGATAATTTATACCTGTAGTAACAATTTCCTCGACATTTCTAGACCGAGGTGGACGAATAAAAAAGCATAATTCTTCATGAAACTCATTCAAGTATTCAATTACAAAAAGGTGTTTTATTATATACCGTAAATATAACGATCGTTTGTTGAATACCGAAATATTTTAATTGCTTCATTATGGTATATGAACTTGCATTCTTTACACTGTTGGATTCGTTTATAAAAGAATAATTCATAATCTAATTACGTATCCCGCTTCGCAATTAATTTAGTACATTAATATTGAGAAATAATACATGCACCGGTCATTTTGTGAGCTTATATAATAATGAAAATATCATTATGATGTGCAACAGAAATGATAGATATTATGGTTCAACGTTGACGGTAATTGAATTTCATTGGCGGCACAGCCATACAAAAAGTGCGTGAGTAAAAATAAACGAAAGCTGTCCGCCATTTGATTGATGGTCACCCGACTGAGGCGAATTATTTTCGCTATCATTCGTCGGTCTCATTTGAACGCGTCACTCAAATGTGACGGTGACCATATTTTCCTACATTAATGGAAATCGCATTCAAATCAATCATCGCAGATATTATCTCTATGGTGCGTTTGATTAATATAATAAAAAATAGCATTAAAAAAATACAACAATTTTTTTTATATATTACAAAATCAGGTCTTAATTTATTGTATAAAATATTTTGGCCGTCCTAATTTAGTATCGTGGAGACAAATGATAAATGGTGCGTGGTATTAGGATTGTTTTTTCATAATTCGTGAAGGTATTGGAATGATGGTGCCCAAAAAAGGGTCTCCAAATGGAATCCAACTCATGATCCGGGTGCATCAGGCAATTAAGTCACAATTAAGCCACGGCCGCGTCAAATTACTATCCAACACTTATCAATTTCTATATTTTTTCGTTTAATATATATATATTTTTTAAATATTTTTTTTTTCATTTAAAACGGTTGACAGGTGAAACTGTCTTGAGATTCCTAAATAATTGTGACTAATTTCTCATCAAATGGGCATCGAGTCTGTGGCTAAGTTGATTAGTAGTCAACTGCTGAATGGAGAGTTGTATGGTCAAAATCGGAACTTAAAACTGATCAATTAAAGTCTCTTTCTCAATACATATTACAGGTGATTTGATCGCTGTCTAATAGAATTATAAAAAAAACTACAAAGGCGATAAGTAGGAAACTCTATATGAATGAACAAACTAGGGGCGTTCTTATTTCCGAAGCAAAACGACCTACCCTAATGTTTTTTGTTGGTAAAAAATCAAGGGTCATCCCTGCTGCCGAGGGTGTCTCCTCATAATTGCCCCATAATTATGTGATCAATTACCAATTTCATCCGCTCCCGAATTCTTTATTATACAGGTTGCATTCTTTATTCTTTGTTTTTTGATAAACCAAGAACGTTAAATAGTTGTTACTACAAAAAAAAGATTTGCATGTGTTTATAAGCTATGGATATAAATATTATTTGTAAAAGGTACAGAGAAAAACATTCCAATTTTAATTCTAATTATCCCCAAATTTTAAAGCCAAAAGAGACATGGAAAGGATAATTTTATCTCTCCTTATAGCTAATTTATAAAAAATATACTTATATAACTCCGTTACTAATATCTATACTTATGCTTATAATATATTTTAAATAAAAACCATGGTTATGTGACGTTTAGATCAATCTCGCTTTAAGCATTGTGTTGTGTAGACGCTGAATTTTGCGTCAATTGCGTCAAAAATATCGCGAAATTGATCTTAACATCACATAACCAAGATGGCGCGAATCAAACTAGTAGCTGGAATTTTTACAATAGTGAATTCTATATAATATTATTGAATTTTAACTTCAACAGGTTATTTTCTTGAGTACATGTTCATTAAAATAATATTTTATATTGTTAAGTAAAAATGGCGGTTTCTCTGATCAACAAGGAGTAACTTTTTATGTTTCAGTTTCAAAAAAGTATTCAATATAACTGCTGTATTTTTATAGACATGCTCATAGCCGTGATTGGTCACATCCCAAAACAATATGTGTATATAGGCTTGTGTATGTCTTTTATTTTTGATAGATTTTCTGGATCGGATTGCATTGATGATGCAATTGGCTTATATAATTAATAATCTTCAATCCGATTGCTCTCTGGCTTGTTGATCTGACAAGGTGTTTTATTATAATTTTAAAGGGGTGGTTAAAGTGGTATAGTGTTAATTAGTAAATGTGACCGAATAGCAGCGGATGTTCTTCACAGTCTAAATAATATCGGCTCGTTAGTCGCACAATTTGCTGTAAATTCTTGTTGTAAGCCCAGTGTCCAGCCAACGACACTTATTTATTTAATTAGCTGCCACATACCTGCCTGTTACACGGCAAAACACACTCTTATCGTGATACATTCTTTACCTGGTTGCTACAAGTGCTATGCCAAACAGAGGATAGCGAGTTCTCATCCCGCTTCTGTGCTTAATCGATCGAGGCGTTACTTTGGAAATGTCACCATTTCACATGTGTTTCAAACGCTTTTAATTAAATTCAACACTACATTAAGAGTGCACAGGGTGTTAATATTTTTTTGTTTTATTTTTAAAAAATTGTTTCATCCTGGTCTTGTGTTTATGTGTATTTTTAATTCCTTAAGTTTTTTTATCTGTCCTATAATTTGTACCTACAAACGGCCGTATTCAATATAATATCATCACTGCATTATTGTTGTCTTGAGAATTTATTTAAATTGTTGTAGATTAATGTTCTCCTCGGATTAAATTGTGCTTTTATCACAAAAAAATATAATACAAACTTCGTTTATTTATTTTTTCTGTCCTTGGCAGTATCTCTAATTTTTCAAACACAATGTGTCCTGCTATTCCTACCAAATAAACTGTTATGTATTTTTTTTTTGTTTTTTTATTTTAAATGGGTTTTTGTATTTTTCTCATATTCTCTGTCAGTTATCTATTATAATATATTATATCGCATCCCATATAAAAATCCCAAATTTTTCTGTTGGAAATAGGTAAAAAAAATATTTATTATGTTTGCTTCAAGAATAAGATTTCCTTCTAAAATGTGTTTTATTATCAAACACTGTATATATATATATATATATATATATATATATATATATATATATATATATATATATATATATATATATAGATATATATATATATATATATATATATATATATATATATATATATATATATATATATATATATATATATATATAGGAAATAAAATAATACAATAATTAAATTTTAAGAAATATTATAAAGGAAATCGTTGCAGAGCTCAAATACGTTAAAGTACTTCATTACACCCACTTGGACTAGGTTTTCTTATAAACTATATAATTTTTACCAAACCTCGGCCATGAGAGTGAAAAAAAATCAGGTTGTCAATTGCTCACAGTCGTAGAGCACTGCATGGCTAACATAATGTAAATATATATATATATATATATATATTTATATATATATATATATATATATATATATATATGTATATATGTTAAATAAATAAATAATAGTGTGATAAGAGTGTGTACGTGCGGTGCGTATGCGTGTACACCAATACTATTAGCACGACTCAATAACACACTATTATCTTGAATACGGCCCAAAGTATCCTGTGTTTCGATAGTGGGGTTTATTACAAATTCTCAAATTATAATTATTAATCTCTTATTATTATATCTCATTTTTCTGCTGAGATGCTCGTAAATAAATTATATATATTTTTTAAGAGCTTATGGCCTCCTTTTGGGTCTCTCCTTGTTTTTACTATTTGTTTCATGATTGATAGTTGTATCTAAATACTGTAACATGTAAGAAATTAACATGTTGAGGAAAAAATACTGACACGGATGGCTAGTAGAATAAGACAACATATTTTACATACATATTCTATTCAATGATAAGCTTGTTGATTTGATTAATTGCAGTTGGCTCTTTGAATTGTCTTCAATAAAAGAGTGTAAGTTAAATCGTCCAACATAAATCTCATTGATTGAAGTCACGGAACACGCAATAAAGTGTCTACTTTCTCATAATCGTGTCGAGGAGACGTTAATTGATCATTGTTGATATATGCACTGAATATTATTAACACATTAAAGGTTTCATATTAATATGTGGCCAACACAACTCGTTATATTATTTTTTTATAATATCAGAATGCCGCCAAGCACTTTTTCAATGCCATCATCAGATTATCGCCAAAGATATGATTATCGTCTCCGTTCCCGGTTTAGGTTATTATAAGGACAGGTTCTTTTTGAATTTTATTGTAAAATGTAAATACTAGTGAATGTTTTTTAGAAGGGTCATGATCTCAAAGACAATAAATATCATTAATTTTATTATTGGTTTTGAGTTAATGTTTAATAAATAATGCATTTGTGGTCTCGAAAATCGATATCTGTTTAAAAATAAAAATATAAAATATATCTAGGTTATAAGCAAACCTAGTTCAAGTTTGTGTAATGAAGTGCTTTGAAGTATTCGAGCTCTGCAACGATTTCCTTCATTTATTGATTATTGTATTATCTTATTTCAACTCGCTGATATTTACACAAAAAATTATATGATATACATCTACATTTATCATACATTAATAATTATTATATTCACGGGACAAACTATAAAATTGAATGCAAATTCGAAAATAGTAATTTAACTTTATTAATATTTATTATGCGTAGAAAGCATTTAAAAGGGAATATATAATCGTATATTTTGATTCGATTTGCAATTTCATGACACAACTTTGAAATAAAATTTAATAAGCCATTTAACGGGTTATAAATATACCTACAAACAGACCTAGTCTAAGTAGGTGTATTTAAGTGTTTTGATGGATTCGAGCTCTCCAACGATTTACTTTATTGTTTGATTATTGTATTATTTTATTTCAACTCTCTGATATTACCCCAAAACATTATATATATAATATACACATTGATAAATATAATGCAAATTTCAAAATAATAATTGTATTTTATTAATATTATTATGTTATAAGATTATTGTGTTATTATCCGAAAATTCAAATACAATAATACATTTATTCGACTAATAAAGCGATGTAATAAAAATGTTTCCCGTGCAGTGCTCTACAATTGTGAGCCATTGAAAATCTGTTTTTCAGCCACTTGGTCGAGGTTTGTTCATAAAATGTAATATTGTAAATTTACCAGCGGATAAGAAGCGTGGCTACAAATACTGTGGTCATGGGCTTAAATCCCACTCAAGTCAAGAATTTTTTAATTGATTTCATCGGTTATTACGACTGGGAGATCGGGAATAATATTAATAAAATCTCGATCGATCGTCTTGATCCAGGTTTACTGTGATTTCCTGTATTGTAAAGTAAATACTGATTATTAAGTCGGTGACCTGTGTAACTAGTAATAGTTAAGATCACCGACAGATAATTTAACACGTTGTTGTGTCTAAAAAAGCTCCATCAGAGATGTAGGTTCTCTGGTATTCCAGACGAATGTTTTCTGATGATAATAAAAATAAATAAATAAAGATATATTATGTAAATTACATAATAATAAATTACTTATGTTATAAGATTGTTCTGTGCCGTCCCAAAATTGAAATATAATAAAAATGTTAGCCGGGCAGTGCTCTACAATTGTGAGTAGAAGTTTATTTAGGTTAAATTGGGTGCAAAATGAACTTCAATCGCTACTGTTAAATTATGTGGTAATATATTTGAGTCACGTATAAATATATGATATCGAGCGTAGGAATCCTTTAATTGTGAGTGAATTAAAAAAAATAGTTACGCAATTGATGTCACGCTTTTCATAGGCATAGGTATAATATACAAGGCTTCATTTAGTACTTATTAAAATATAAATTATGAATTAAATTCCCGGAAAACCCGGTACAATTGTCCCACTCTTCTTATGGATGGATGAAGTGGTCGGTGTTAAAGAGGAGAACCGGTTCAGTAGCGTTCAGTGCAAATATTGAAGGAGGCGCTACTGTTTAATCATTTTTAATTATCGCTTCACTGAAAGCGATCTGCGGTTTATTACAGCATGTATGTGTAAATACTCAAATACTCAATTTCCTAGATGTCCGTCCCTCACATTGCCGGATATTGACCAACGACTTGTTACTTTTTTACATAGTGACGAAAACTATGATTGGAAAAGAGACGACACGGACGGATACTCAATGTGACTGATCTGGACCGCAATCCTGAAAATTGGTCAAATTGGTCATAATGTCTGTAAACGATGGTAAATGTGTAATTCCTTCCCAGGTGAACATAATAAAAAAAACAAGAATTTCTTCCGAATTCTCACACATTGAGGTCCTTGTGAGGTATTCGTGCTAATTAGATGAACATTTCAATAAAACGTGTTTAAAACTTCATTTCATATTCTTATAAAAACAAGTTTGTGTAAAATTGAGGTGAGGCCTAATTATACTTCTTATATAGACTAATATAATTTATGACGATTTATACACCTGAAATAATCCTGAAAAATAAAAGAACCCGATACACCACCGACAATTCACAGATTGTGTAGTATGTACTACAAAAAAATGTAGGTTTGAGACTTGCACAAGGTAATTTAGATAATAAAAAGATTGTTAAACATTACAAAATTATAATAGTTAAAAACTATAAAAAATGATGTTGGTGTTAGGAGATTTTGACATAAAATTATTTCACCCATCAAGAATTTTCATTAAACAATAAGATTTAGATATTGGATTGAATATTTTACACTCTAAAGTACAAAATATAATTATAAAATAGTAACAGTGTGAAGATGTAGTTATATCTTAGGTCAATAATCTTAGTTTTATGTGTTGGTTTAATCAGCATAATTTTTAACATAATTATCAAGTCTCTTGTGGTTTGAGACGTTATTATACAATTCATTAATCATTTTTACATTCCTAATTTTAGGAAATCAATCTGAATATTTAATTTATTGTATTGTATGTATTTACTAACTTTGGAGTATAAAATAATCGATCCAAATTATTTGTCTGACGTAAACTCTACAAGGTTGAAATTGAAATAAAATAAGGCGAATTTGAAGTAAAAAAACCTGCTTATTTTTAAAGTGAAATGAAATTATCATCCAACCTTACTCTAGGTATATTTATAATGAAGTTTGGTTAATTTAAATGTACAAATGGCTGTATTATTATATGGAAAGAACGCCCACTTATGACATGTTTGATAAAAGTCTCAATCGACATAACTTATGATGGCAATATTTCGCAGTTGCAGTTTGTTAACGAGTATGCAAATGAAAGCAAGCCCGGGTGCACTGGGCACAACAAACACCCTTTATTAATAATAAATATCGAGTATAATGTAATATGGTATTATTGCAAAATACGGCGGCGATGTACGTGTAAGTGTTCGCTGCGGGAGCGGCCGCTAATTCAACACGCGATATAAACGCGTCTATTTTAAACGACTTTTTCGTTCGCAGATACGAAATTAACATCGACCTGGGAATGTAATGTTTATTTTACGATTAAATCGTCGGCAGGTTTATCAGAAGTGCTATCCCGCTGTTAAGCCACCGCCAACACTTGGTAACGACTCCATATAAATTAATTATAACACGGTAAGATTTCACCGGTCGCTGCTGCAAGTGTTGAAGCCCTCATATTGTAGGTATTGTAATAGAAAAAGAATTAATTTTTAAAATACACATACATCTTAGTATCAATTAAAAAATTATTTATTTATTTATTTATTTACGCTCCGAAGAGCTTTTTTATTTTTAGAAAGGGTCTTTTTGTGAGGGTTTTTTATACACAACAACGTGATAATTGTCTGTCGGTGATCTTAACTATTACTAGTTACACAGCCCACCGATAGAGCGGCTCTGTATTCAGTATTTACCTTACAATCCAGGAAATCAGAGTAAACCTGGATCAAGACGATCGATCGGGATTTTATTAATATTATTCCCGATCTCCCAGTCGTAATAACCGATCAAATCAATTTAAAAATTCTTGACTTGAGTGGGATTCGAACCTATGACCACAGTATTAGTAGCCACGCGTCTTATCCCCTGAGCTATCACGCTGGTTATAATATAATTCATTTCAATAAATGCACACATTGTGGGGTGGGTAGGTTAGGCACAAGCAGAAACTAAAAAGTTATTTTATATTAAAGTGTATTAAAGCGAAGTAATTCTGAAAAAATTAACACCAATCTGGTGGTTAATTCATTTTTTCAACTGATCTCACAAAAATTTTAAATGAATTAAAATGTTATTATTTATTAATTTATCTTTAGCCCCTAAACTACCTAACTGAATGAAAATAATATTTGATATTTACACTTTGGAATTATATGGTAACTTAAAAATTATTCATAAATTCGGTTTGATAACCAAAATATAACATTTCATTAAGTTAAGTAGTAAATAAGTAAAGTAAATTCGTATTGTTTTTATAATGTTTTAATTGTTAATAATTTAATTTGGAGCAACAATATAATATGTACTATCAAACTTCAAGTTAACTTACTTACAAACTAATGTATGAATAAAATTTGGAAAAAAGTTCATAGAAATAGAACCATTTATCCCAAATAAATACAAATATTCAATCATATTATTATTCCAAAGTTAGGTTAGGTTAGGTTGCAAATTTAGATGCAGGTTAGAATTGCAAAAAAGAACGGTTTCAATTGATAACCGATGTTAACTCAAAATGTATATTAAATTAATTAATTTTGTTGTGTGTGTGATGACCAGTTGATAATTGAATCTATTTTTTGTCCTTCCGCCCCCTAGCTATGTTCATACCATGACTTATCAATAAATATGTAGGGTTTATTAGATTATATCGAGTATGTGGCGCTCATAGTGAGTCTCACGTGGGTTACAGTAAATAATGAGTGATTAAATACTTTTATGAATATTTTTGAAGAAGTGGCGACTGCTGGTTATTAAATGATTTGACAGTTTTTGTGGTTGACGGTGTAATGTGGTGGGTTTAGTGTGTTTTTCAGGAGCAGGGAACAGGGAACAGGGAACAGGGAACAGGGACGAGCGGACATGCCTGCAGTGAACAGTGTCAATTACAGAAGGAACAAAGGACCCGTGTGTGTGTTTTTGTCCACACTCCACAAACCACTTAAACTTGCATTTTATTTCTTTATTACACAAGCGGCCTCTTAAATCACAAACCGAAATCGGCCACAGACAATTTGTTCCCGTTATACTATCCAGCCGGCAAAAATCAACCTCCCAGTTCAACCACCGGGGTGGAAAGCTCGTAAATTGTATAAAAGCTCCGTATGGAAGAATGTGAGAGCTCCACATCCACAAGTGTGTCCAATCAGTGAAAAATTAATTAAATTTCATCTAAAACATAGATGATACTAATGTATGATTATGCATTAATACATACCCATTGTTGTCGATAAGCACTTTTTTTACTGTATCGACAGTTTAACAAAACCATAAAAAATATCCCAAGTCATTGAAATAAAAAAATTAACATTTCATACTCCGCATATTTGAAAGAAAACAATTAAATATTATATAAAAAGTATGTGATATCCGAAAGTATAAATACTAATTATTGCTTATGATTAAATATAACCCATTTAAGTTTTTCAGGGATATATTTCCATACAAGATTCATTATTTTTTATTTATTCTAAATTTAAGTTAATAGATTTTATAATGATAAAATTAAAATGTACATAAAAAACCTTGCGTACAAAGTAACTTCTCGTTATTTATGTTATATTTAAAAAAACACACATTTCTTTTAATTCATTCTGAATATAAAACCCTACAATCAAAACGGATCAATATTCAATATGATTCAATGGTAAAAAAGAGTATTTTTGACAAAATTACATCTTGTATTATTTTTAAGATATTATATATACCTTATAATTAAATAAATGGTATAATGGATTCATATTTGAGGATTAAACTGTCCTTTTTTTTTAATTGACTGATGAGTGAAGAGCATGTATACATTACTGGACCGGTATTACATTTCGCTGTTTTACCGGTGGTTCGCAACAAAGCCCTGCGTGCGGTGAGTCTTATCAAATAAATTGATAAGTTGCAATGCACGCATTAAATATATATAAACAGCGAGGTTATAGTGGGAATATTGACGAAGAATTACCTAGTTTATTTATTAATTGCACAATGAGTACTGAGGTGTAAGTGTAATCCACAGTACAGCCGATGAATGTGTCACGGAAGGCGTTCAAAGGTTTGCTCGTTTTCCACGAGAGAGGAAGTAGTTAAGAGGTTGTTAGATGTGTTGAGAGAGTGTGATATCGGTGTTTGTTGCTGGATGATATAAAAAGAGAGACATGGCCGCTCCTGCGTGTCTCTGTGATGAGTTAATTGTCACCTCAGACCATCTCAGTTTGCCTGTAAAAACTAGCCCACTTTAATTACCGCCATGGCGGAACCAGGAATGCCTCCATCATTTACTCGGCTCCTTTGCCTTCTCCAATGCGACTAACATACATTTATTATTATGTGTAACACTGCCTCGATCATCACTCACAATTAAAGCATTCCTACGCTCGATATCATATTTTTATACGTGATTCAAATAAATTAATGGTAGCGATTGAAATTTCGGTTTTAAACCTAATCTGCCCGATTACAATGCGCCTATCATTTATTCGTAATATCATAACCAAATCTTGTAGGGTAAAAAAATAGAAAAACATTTTTATTATATTGATTTATCATGTGGTGAAATGTATTATTATCTTCTTCACGGCACAAAACAATCTTAATCAATAGCATAATTTACATGAATATAATAATTGATGTATGATAAGTGTAGATGTATATATATTGGAAATAAAATAATACAATAATTTTAAGCAATATTATAAAGGAAATCGTTGCAGAGCTCGAATACGTTAAACCACTTCATTACACTCACTTGGACTATGCTTACTAGATTTTTAGAGCTTTAATATATATATATATATATATATATATATATATATATATATATATATATATATATATATATATATATATATATATATATATAATAAGAGGAATTAAAAATTATCTGACTATCGCAAGAAGTAAATATAATAATAATTTAGAGAACAAGATAAGTTTTTGCTGCTCGGAAGCTTTACTATATTCAACAAAATCAATTTCTTCCTTGTCTTTCCCCCAAATAACTGAAGAAAATATATTGTATATAAAATAGATACAGTTAAAAATGATTATACGTTTATTCATAGTCTTTGTTATATTTTTTGAATGTTAAGAAGACAGGCTTCTAAAATAAGTGTTAATTTGGGAAAAGATATTATAAAATTATTTGATTCTTTGAAAAATTAATTGTATAAGTAATGTGAGGGTTTGAAAAATTTCCTGTAAAATTGGTGATCTTTTTTGATCGGCAATTTAAGACTGGAAGCTTTTATATATTTTTCTAATTTCCCCTTTGCGTTACTCGCGCTTTGAAAGCGGTGGACTTGGCCGCTGATACCTTAATGAGTTGAATATCCCTTATTATAATATCAATTGACTAAAGCTGACTGGGATGGTATTAAAAATTAATTGAATGTGTTTTGTATATAATATATTTGATGAGATTGCGGTAAATCTGACATGGTCTTGTTGGCGGCGCTACGGCAGGTGGTAAAGCCTTACATTTCCGCCCATTGCTAAATTAATACTTAATCCTTCCACCACTCGTAATATCTCCTTAATGCACCTCTCTCTTACGACACCGAAATATATTCAATTGCAAATAAATACCCAAAACACCAGGTTAAATTTCAACTAGTCTAGATATTATGAATAAATGAGGATTGCAAAGTGTTGGGTATTTCCCTGGAGGACGAGTCCAGTCCCTAAGCCGGTCGACCAGATTTCACTCTCTTTGAACACCAGGACCAAGTATCAAAAGATCAACGAACATCAGACTCAAGGATTTGTAAGGCTTCGGCCTTTGCTCGGACACTGCCATATTATTTGTTATCAAATATGCAAAAAGGAAAGTAGATATCCCAGGAAGCAGTTTATCTAAACACCGCAATCTCTGCTTTGGACACCTTTAATATTCCCTTTCATCTCAATAATTCAGCAGCTTACATTTAATATATTATTTTGTATACTTTATTAAGGTTTTTTTTTGCATTTTTCTCATAACTTGTGTGATGATGTATATATATATATATTTTAATTACCAACAAGGTAGATAAGAACAATATCAAAACAATATACATATTACCATGGGTTCAAATCCCACTCAAGTCAAGAATTTTTTAATTGATTTGATCGTTTATTATCGGGAATAATATTTAAAAAATTCTGATCGATCGCCTTGATCCAGATTTGCTTTGATTTCCTGTATTGTAAGGTAAATAATGATTATTAAGTCGGTGACTTGTGTAACTAGTAATAGTTAAAATCACCGACAAATAATTAACACGTTGTTGTGTCTAAAAAACCCTCTCAAAAAAGCTCCATCAGAGATGTAGGTTCTCTTGTATTCCAGACGACTGTTTTCTCTTAATAATAATAAAAATAAAAATATATTAAGTAAATTATAATCATTAAAGAAATTGTTTGATTTTTTTCCATCAAACAATTTCTTTAATCCAAAAATTAATTAATATTAAAATTAATTAATATTAAAAAAAAAATTAATTAATATTAAAATAAATACAAATTATTAAAATTATTAAAAAATTTATTAAATAAATTATTAAATTTATTAAATTATTAAAAAAAAATTAATTAATATTAAAATAAATAAAAATTATTAAAATTAACCCTATTTTTGAGGCATGTTTTTTTAAGGTAATATATGTAATTATTATATTATAGAAAAAATACGATGTTACCATAATACTTATAAGAGAACATAATTATTTAAATTAAAAAGTGGTTCTTCCATACCCAGAAGTAAATTGATAAAATACTTTTTAATCTCTACTTACATATTTGATTAGAAGTGCATAACGATGACAAATTTGGAGATGGGGGTGAAAATTCATACCTAAAAAGAGAAATTCAAACGATTAATAATTTATTTTAATAAAAATTATATTCACAAGAATGTGTTTTATACAAAAAATAACATACACTTTGATGTAATCGATGTGATATGTCCAAGAAGAGTAGTTAAGAGTATAGCACTTTGCAGAAATAACAAACGCCCCCCAAATAACACACAGCAATGGGGGGAATTAGAACAAACAGGCAAGTGGGTGTAAATTTATTCACCACAAAAGAAAAACAACTCAAATCCCAGTAAAAACGTAATTCAGCTCAATTAAACAAGAGCCTCTCTTCAAAAAGCACGCTTTACGATCGAATTATTCATTTTATATTGAGTATTAAACCGTATTAAGCGGCGATTGAAATGTGTGTAATTAAATAAATCAACATAATTTGATGGATATCGTGTATGTTTTTCTTTCGTTAATTAATGTCTTCGGTTTTATGTGAACTGTTAAACTGCATATCCGCAGATAAATTTATAAAAGGATTGTTGTGATAAATCCCTTATATAGATGTGCCACTTCTTATTGACGCTAACGTGTGAAATTAGTTTCGAAATGAAAGACAGCCAAGGAAATAAGTGGACAAGGTCAATTAATTTGTCACTTGGACAAGGCAAGGGTTGTAAGGACTTTATGAAGTACTTGAAGCCTTGTCGAGGAACTCCCCTAACGAACATCGGAGTCTATGCTGTATTTTTTCAACAGTTGCTTGAAAAATGTGTTTTTAATTAAAATTTCTCTCCGTAATTGAGCTCATTTTATCCATTTCTGAAGAGTCCTCTTCGCTGAGAATGTCACACCGCCGACAATTGAGAATTCCCCCACCAGAAAAGTGAAATGATAAAATACTGGTTATCTCTAATAAATAATAAATTATAGTCCATTGCAAACTTATGAATATGAAGGCGCATATGGAATAATAAAACTACAGTTTATATCGAAAATGAGATATTGATAACATATTGTAGATATTTTAACATTTGGTTTACACAATTTCTTTATTAGTTTTGAATATTAAATGTTTGATAGTAGATCATTGGTAAACATAATATAAATAAATAAATATATATATATATATATATATATATATATATTTATATATATATATATATATATATATATATATATATATATATATATATATATATATATATATATATATATACAAAAATAATCTGAAATATTAATTGCGGTATTGAATTTTCTGGTATTAAATGACAAAGCGTAGGGGTGAATTTATTTGTCAATTTATTTGTTTGTAAAAAAAATTAAAAAAATAATAATAGTGTGATGAGAGTGTGTGCGGTGCGTATGCGTGTACACCAATACTAGCAAGCTCTAGTCTATTCGTATACATACCAATACTATAAGCGACTCAATAACACACTATTATAATTATTAATATAATTATTACTATTTGTTTGTATATGTATATATATATATATATATATATATATATATATATATATATATATATATATATATATATATATATATATATATATATATATATATATGTGTATATATATATATATAAAACCGCAAGGACAATTGGGATTGAAAAATTAGAGAGTTTTTAGAGAGAAATAATAGTGTTTTTGTATTATAATATTTTTTGGGAATTTATTTTAAATAAATTTCCAAGACAACAATAATGCCAATATTTAATAATAATAATACAATAAATAGTCAATCTATATTATGAGTCACGTAAAATAATTAGTTCTATATTAAATCGTGCTTAAACTGCAATATTGAAAGTCTCAACAATTCGGTTAGAAGTTATATATATATTTTCTCATTGATATATCTTCTTTATTAGCTTTATATCTTATAAGACAGTGTGTAAAATTCGTCACCACAAACGATTTCCCTTTGGCTGGAAGACTTGTCTCATTAAGGTTGTTTACTTGACTTCCGTTTCCTGCAAGTTCTCTCTCTCTTTATATATATTTGTATCCTCCCCCATCATCACCACCACCTGTTAACGACAAATAAATTCACCCCTACGCTTTGTCATTTAATACCAGAAAATTCAATACCGCAATTAATATTTCAGATTATTTTTTGTGTATTTCTGACAGAAATCTGGGGTAAGTACTAACACATTAGGGGGTAACAAAGTGATTGTGGGCAAACACTACAAATAGAAGTGTTGTTGTCAAGAGAGACTCCATAAAAGACATCCACTGTTTCATCCTCAAGTTAACAAAAATATCAATTGATATTGACGGGTTATTTTACATTTGTCTATTGAGATTGTGTTTGACAACTGCGGGTATCTCTTCAATTAAACTCGAACCGAAATGGTTTTGGGTATCAATATTTTACAATGATAACTTAAACATGTAGCAAAAATAGTACAATTATTTCAGATTTGAGATGGTTTTATAGTAAAGTTCAAAATCAATTTACTGGTGGTTGGTTTTTTTCTTCTAAAATTGGATTAATGATTCATTTCCATACCATAAAGTATTAAAGTTATATCTGTATAAGTGCCATGCGTATTGTTTTCATACATTGGAACATGGTCAGCACATGTGTATATTACATATATACTTAACACATACACGGGCTGTGGCCACCTGCAACATTATAGTCCCTAAAATCCGACAATCGAGAGCAATAAGATTTTTCTTACAAAAACATCCGACATGATCATATAAATTTTTATATTATTTTTCGTTGAATATATAAAGAAATTTTAAATGATGCTCTATTATACATTTAAGTCAAAGATGGTGTTATATTATTAGAAAGATCGGCAAGTGACAAATAAAGAGTACGAGCGGTAAAAGCAGTATATACGAATCCTTTGGTGACAAATTCATTTGTGTCATCTTTTGAAGCATTATAAGCTGATTGCCACCAACCCATCGAAATATAAGTAATATGATAATGATTGATCCCCTACCTATAAAATCATATAACAAAAACTCAAATAATCACAGCAATTAATCTAATTAAATCTGACTGCGGAGGAGTCTTTGAATAAATCGTAACAGGTAAGAAGGAAGTGAATTCAAACAATTAGCATGATTGGATGTGTGTACTTACTTTTACTTTTACCATGACTTCAAAGTGTGTTGATTTGGGTGTTAGTGGTTTATCGAGTTAAAGCTATCAAAGGCTGTCCAGACATATTGTAATGGTTTAGTTGAAGTATTGTGACATGGGTCATATCAGCCCCAAGTCTGGTTTACCCCCGACTTCCCCACAATGTCACGTCTTCTTACCCACGAACACTCCAAATACTACTTCTTGACAAATAATACAACCGATTGAACAGACAACGATGATTACATCCACAAAGAAATTGCAGCAACTCTCCATAGCTTAGGTTAGATACAAGTTCAATTAATTGTAATTCAACAAATTTAAAAAAAAATGTTCAAGTAACTGCCATACATGTATTTAACTTGACTACGTACTTTTAATTTAATTTAAAAAAACATCTTCAAGTGCGTCCGTAATTTGACTATACAATATTTAATGATTTAACTATGTATATACTATAGAATTTATTTACAATATTATAACCAGTGTGATAAGTGCATTGGAGCATGGGACACTGGACGGGTAGTATTTTTATTAAATTGATAAATTGTATCATTGTATTTAAATTATCGGATATTATAATATTTAAGGAACAATCTAATAAAATTAATTTCAGGGCACATTTAACAATCTTATTTCTCCCATGGATATAAAAAAAATTGTATGATAATTAATGTGTACATATCAAGGATTAAAATAACACAATAGAATTAAGGTGTGTTTTTATCTTCGTGAATTAAATAGATATTTTATTAAATTATAAAGTTTTTAAAATTTACCAATTTAATAAAAATATAACCAGTGCAGTGCTCTAAGGCACTGCAATGCATCCATTTATCTGAGCTATGATTATAACAATTTAGGATTTATTTATCAATGAACAATCTTATATTAACATACGATTCAAATAAAATTATTATATATAATACAGGTAATCCGTACAGTGCTCCATCGATTAAACAACATTTGACAACAGTTTTTCATTGTTTTGGCTAGGTTTTCTTATAATTCCCTTTTTTTTAAATTATAGACTAATTATAATAATATAAATAAATAGTTTTTATGTATATTACATTATATTGTTGTCTGTACGGGTATTTATAATAAATAAAAATACATAATGAAGGTTTCGATTTAAAATATATCCAATCCATTTCAAAATTATCTCATCACATTTATTAACACTCATAATAATAACTACATATTAACTAAATAGTTTTTTATAAAGAATATTCTCATTTTATATAATAATAAGTCCGTACCTATAGAGTGATTTGCAGTCACCCCAAGTATTTATGGTGAAGATTGAAGAAGTTCTTCCATCGTGTGTCCACGACAGCCTCGATTCATTTACACCATGGGGTGTCCATTTTCCCCCATTACGGATATATTCGCCATTATTTCACGACAATAATATGAAATAATAATCACGCGTATGAATCAAGTATCAACCTTATTAGAAATCACTTTTTTATATATAGTGCAAGCTTAAAAATTCTATCTTTAAGCAATAATAGAATAGTTTGTATGATGATCAACCCTCAGAGTTGTCCAGCCCCCTCGTTTTAGCAGGTTTTCATCCCATCCCCTTGAATAAGACCATCCTCTTGGGATTGCAAAATGCGTGGACTTTCACACAATAATATTGACACGAGCAGATAACCGAATTTAACCACCAACCTTTCCTATAGTAACACACTTCTCACTGGAAATGGAAAATTTGATGGGTATATTCAATATCAAAGGATATCCAATTTAATATAATCATAAAAAAGTGTAGAGAAGTATTTATATTTTATTATTACTTTACTATAACATACCCATATTATTTCATTGGGTATAAATATCATGGTTATGGGTTTGAATCCAGCTCGAATTTAACAAATTCAAATAATTCAATCAGCCATTGCGACTGGAAGATCGGGAATAGTATTAATTAATAATAACCCCAAGGATAGGAAAAAAATAAAAGAATATCCAATGAAAATATTCAGAGCTTTTACAAACAATTAATTAAAAATATTTATTATGGAATTTGTACATAGTTTATAAACATGTATATGTGATGTTTATTTAAAGTGTAAAAGTGTTTATTTTAAGGGGTATAAAAATTTATGGTCGCGGTTTTAGTTTGTATACCTTTTTTAAACCGTTATAAATTAATCCAAATCCCAGATTAAGTCCAATAGAATGTAAATATAAAAAAAATCTTTTAATTTTAACTTTAAGTAATATACGCCATTAATCCTCGATGTGAAAAATTACCAATCAGTGGGAACATAATAAATACAACTATTGTGTAACCTCGTAGTGATGATAGTAGGAATTAAATCTTTGTTATGGGGACTATCAGTATTCGAAATAATGGACATAAATCAGTTATTATCATAGAATGGAGAGTAAAATCGTAGAGATAAATCAATAATGTGGCGATGTGAAGGGTGCAATATGTCGGTCATTAGAAGACAATCAGTATTTGGCCAGAGGCAAACAGGGGATTCACCACAACATATTGGACACATGGCAAATATAATATTTAATTTCTCTTTAATAAGTGTGTGCGATCGTAAAATTAGTAGAATGGCTGCCGAAGAAGCACAATCGTCTTGCACTTTGTACAACAGACGGCAATAAATCGGTGGACTCAAAATTGAAGCTGTCACTTTGCCATTTTTTGTGACTACATTGTATTATACTGGTTTGTATGATAATAACAACAGAAAATGCATATTTATTTAAAATAATTCCATGATCAAAACGTGACAAAATATTTGTTTAACACACATGATTAAAATAATATCTTAATACTTTAAATCAATTAAATTCTGATATTATAAAAAGCGCAGGGATATCCCGCCTATTCATTTGATGAGTATTTTCCAATTAAATAAACAACACATTTAAAGAAGATTTAGGGTATATCAAGATATACTATAAAAATGAAATAAAAATAACACTTTTTAATTAAATAGTTAAATTTTGTCTTAATTCCATTCAGAGGTACCCACACATATTTTGGATAAATGTGTAATAACAGTAGTTTAATCTTCTTCAATATCAAAGATCACAAAATTTTTACTTTCAGCTTACCATATTAAATTGGCTTTTGTTTTGGGTAGTATAATATTTTTATAGACTAAAAATCAGCACTCTGAAATCTCTGAATCTGTATAATTAAATCCGATTTGGACAAAAGGTGAACATCCATTGGAAATAGTATCCATTTATTTCAAATTGATCTAATTTTACAGACTTTTCTACGGCGAATCAATTAATTTTATAAAAAATAAGTAATAAATAAAAATAATGCATTGAGAAGTGTTGGTAATTCAAATTTCATATGGATATTGATGTCCAATTAAGGATACATACCAAAAGCCTTTACTTGATTTTATTCTTCATTATATCTTAATAATAATTTATGAGTGATTAGTTTTTGGACAAAAAAACCACCGTTGGACATGGGAACACTACCACATAATATTTATTAATATTTTGATGTTAACTGTACAAAGTAGTCAGGTAAGGATAGACAGGTGAGTGGGCTGGACTAAGAGACTTCTATCAAGACATCATATCACAGCTTGTGATGGGATTAAATCCCTCTCAAAATTAATGGACCGAAACTTAACACTGCCTTTTTTATACCATCAACAAACCATACAAACTAACCGTAACATTTCCAACCGTGTCAACAAATTGTCTACTGTTACATTATTCACCTAGATTTATCGATAGTAAGCATTTTTACAAAATAATAACAGGCAGCCACATGGTCAATGCTTCCAAATATTATCAAATTAAAAAAATGTTCATTCGAATGTGACTTGATGATTTTTTCACCAAACCTCGGCCATGAGAGTGAAAAAAAAACAGGTTTTCAATTGCTTACAATCGTAGAGTACTGCATGGCTAACATTTTTATGGCTTATTAAAGTTTATTTCATAGTTGTGTCATGAAATTGCAAATCGAATCGGGTTTAATCTTAAAACAATATATACAATAAAAATAAAATTACTATTTTGGAATTTGCATTCTTTCAACTTTATAGTTTGTTCCATGAATACAATAATCAAATAATAAAGTAATATTATAAATTAAATCGTTGCAGAAAAATACCCCTTTCCCTTTTATTGCACAGACTGGGATTAATCCCATCTGTAGGTTGGATATGAAATTACTACTCTTTTTTTAATATATATATATATATATATATATATATAATTTTTCAAATAATAAGAGGATATATATATATAATGTTAATTAATGGAATTATATATGGAATTAAAAATTATTTGACTATTGCAAGAAGTAAATATAATAATAATTTAGAGAGCAAGAGAAGACAGGTTTAATTATTGCTGCTTGTAAGCTTTAATAGATTGAACAAAATCAATTTCTTCTTTGTCTTTCCCTCAAATAACTCAAGAAAATATATTTTATTATATTATATTATATTATATTAACATATATAATTGTCTAAGGTGTGTGTATGTGCGGATCCCTCAATCAACCAACATTGTTACCAGATGGTGCGCAGTGCACACATAATTTTTTTGCACTTACGATATTATACGCTGGAGCAGTCGATCTTATTATATGTAAGTAATTAATCGTTGTAAATGTATCGTATGATGAGCTCGATTGTGTGTTGATAACAATGAGGGTGTTTGATGAAACAAGTGTGACAGAGGTGGTGCATAGTGTGTTGTATGGAGTCCAAACCCCCCGCTTGGTCTTTATAGGGCACATAATTAAGAAGTATCTCGCAGCATGAAGCCATTGTTCCAGAGCAATGAACAACTCAATCACCATCCAACACAAACATCGCCGGCTCCTTTGAAAGATATATCCATTCACACTCTTCAATACCGTCCACTTGATGAGATCTTTCAATTAAAATATTACACAGTATATCACAGTAACGGTAACTTGACACCGCTCAATACATACATACATTGGTAATTTATTAGAAATTTATTTATATGAGGATAGTGACATTTACATAACAAATTCTTATTCATATCAATAAAATTCAAATTGTCCAAAACAAGTGCCTAATCATTACCTAATTTATTAACCTAATCATTTAAACCTAAACATTAAGTGTATAAAATTGTGGAGGCGTAGTGTTAAGTTAGGTTTCCCATAAATATAATATCTACATAGATTTTTTGATGCAAAAACATTAATAAAATTAAAATTGTTTAAAACAAGTGTCTTAAGATGGCCTTAGATCTTGAACCTGGCACATTTCTTAAAGAAGTCCACGATTACATTAAGTTAAAAATTAACAAAGAAAATATCGCAGATTTGAGTAAAAACATTACACTAAAATGACTAACTTCCCGACTATCATAAGACATGTAAATAAAACTAAATGTGCCTCCAGGAAACGTAAGTTCATTTTACCAATGGACTTCCAAAACTGATATTATTTTTAAAAATATAATTAAATTTCTAATAATCCACTCAACTCAAAATTGGTTTTACCCAAACAAATTGTTATTTAGTTTTCAAAAATTATATTTTGTAATTGTTTTGTTAATATTGCTTTTATTGTTGTTATTATTTATTAATCTTTAAATTTGTATATGGGTTTTTATATTTTTCCCATTCTTTCTATAATTTAATACTATTATTCATGTCAAATTTAATTAAAACATTGTCATGTTAGTTATAAGCAAAAAGATTTATATACTCTGTACACCTAAGTCTATTTCCAAAGATGTATTGTTCTATCAATCAATGTAAAACTTATGCATAATAAAGATATATATATATATATATATATATATATATATATATATATATATATATATATATATATATATATATATATATATATATATATATATATATATATATATATTGTAAATCAACATTTTTTCAAATTTCATACATACAATATGTGGCTCAGTTCCATAAAGACTTCCATAAAGAAGAGCACGTACATTTTTTTTGCACTTACGATATTATACGCTGGAGCAGTCGATTTGTACCTGAGTCAAACTGTTGATATTGTGAAGATTGAAGAAAATTTTGATATATAAATATTGAGAGTCTTTCTGGTATAAGGTTAAATAAATGATTAAATGGATGATGGGGTTATAGTATTTTAATAATATAAGAGTAGAATGTCACTAGGCGGTAATACCCTGATGTGATGGGTCATCATTAACCTGATCCTGGTGTTACTTGACACCGCAGATCATATGGATAAGATGTGATCCTGTATTATGAGGACCATGATGATGATGATGATGATCATGCTTCTGCTGCTGCTTGGTACTGCAGCTGCACACCTGTTATTTCATATTAATTACTCAACTCGTTACACTCTTTTTATTATCATGCACGCCGTACCTGTGCACATTTAAATACAGAGCCAAACTAATATGCTTTCAAAACATATAAAACACAAAGAATGAACGACAGTGTGCAAAGTACAAGGCCGCGTCCTTTGAAGTTTATGTAATTCGGACAAACGTCAACATAAATCAGCGAGACTGCGCTATAAAAGAGGCAAATACAAAGTAACGCTTCCACAATGGACTATCCCTTCAAATATTATACCGTGTATGAAAGAGGAAGACACACGATATCGACGAAATTGAATACAACTACAGAAAAAAAAACGATCATGAATGCGAAATGTCCGCCGACGGAGGCCTAAACGAATTAACCGAAGCGTAATTTGAGAACCAAAGGGATCGATTTCGCAGCTCTTAACCGCAACTAAACTCCCTTATTGATACTTCAAACATCGAAGATGCCTTCATTGTAGTTTTTTCTTGTAAAATCTCAATTGAAATCTTTTTATAACGGACATTTAAATATTAAAAATCGAGGATTTTTTTTCCAAAAACGCCATGACCACTAAATCTTTATAAGAATGAATTGAGAATTGTATTTAAAAAAAGAATAGGGTAATTTCATTTGATATTTTCAATATTTTAATATTATATTATGTTCTGCTTCATACAAAACGACAACCGATTTCAAATATGTGACTCAGTTCCATAATGTCTTAAAAGCAAACTGAATTATAATATAATACATTAAGAACTATTTTCCTACTTACCGCGACATAATTATAAAACACGGTTGTTATTGATTATAATGCCCCAAAATGCTTATAAAACGATTCTCATATAAATAATATTTGAAAAAAAAAGCTATTTGGGGTTAGTTGAGATCTGAAATTTCATGTTGTTTGTTAAAAAAAATATGTTTTTCTATAAAAAAATAAGTATCTTTTTAAAAAAAATTAATGTGGCACTTTAATACAAAAAAATATAATAATTAACCAATGAAATAAAGGAATAAGGGCATTTTTTTTCAAAAAAGGGTCTAAAAAATTATAAAAAAATTGCATTATTTAATGGAATTTTTTTAAAGTAGGTCCTACTCTAGATTCGATGGAGACATTCATTTTTCAGACTTATGTCGCCCCAAATCACCAATCTGAAGTTATGAAATTATTAATAAAAAAATGTGTGTTTTAACACATCTTGCATGAATTTTAGGACATGCTTTACGTAAAAAGCAACGAAGTTAGGAGTAAAAAATATGACATCAGGAAGAACAAATCTGTTTCAATAATTGTCATTTATTCATTACTCGTATTCGTCGGTTTTAAGTAGTCGCATATAAAAAATGCACGCTTTTCAGTCGCTTTTTTATTAAGGCTTGATAATGATAAACAGCTTCAATCGAATTAAATTAAATCTGGAATCTATTAAAAAAAGGCCATGTTGGAATACGTGCGTGCGGTTTTCGTCTTTATAAATGATAAAATGATTTGGTTGCAGTATCGATGGTGTAGTTAGTGCGGTTGGATGGACTTAAAGGATCAAGTTAATACGAAGAGATGGTTTTCAAGGAACTTGCTAACCGATACACAAGTTTTCATGGCAAATTTGCTTCGATTTCGTGAGGGATCACCTTACTACAGGTTCTGCTTTTATATCGGATATCTTCGATACTTCCACCAGCCTTCTTCATTGTGCCATATCCGATAGCGTGCTTTCAACCGTTCATTCATTCAATTATAATTATTATTGAAATTAATAAATAATTCGTGCTAATGATGCGGAATTCTCATCGACAGTGCGCGCTTTAAAAAGGTTTACGGGGTGTATAATGCGATTTATATTATCAATTGAATATGTGTTTTCAACAGTGCATAATATATAAATAAATATAATATGGTAAATGAAGGTCTGATGTGACGGCAATGTGCGCATGACCAGAGACCACTTTTTCATACATATTTCTGATCCGGATCGACTTAAACTTACGAGCGCACACTTCGTCTACAAATATAAACCATTTAAAATTAATTCATATAATATTTTTGTGAAATCAGTTGAATCAATCAGAGATTTTATCTTATCAACTCATCTTATCAACCATCTCGGTAGCATATTGGTTAGTGCATCTGAGGCCATACCAGAAGAGGCAGGTTCGAGTCCTGCCTGAGATGATACCATTTAAAATTATTAATTTTAATCATTTTACAATATTAATACAACATCGCTTCTGATTACATTTTTATTATCGATAGTGTGTGTGTACTTTTAACGAGCTATATTTAAATCTCTTTAGCCGATTAGCGGAATTTAATTAAATATGACACAGAAAATAATTTGTTTTAATCCATGATAATATATAATACTTGTAGATAATTCTCCCGTTCTTCGTGTCATAGATAATATTTTTTTTTATTCATATCAAAAGGGGAGGATTTACTTAAGTAGGAGTGTTTTCTAACTAGTCACTTTCTTCGAAATTTTAAAATTGTTCCTAAGTAGCGTATAATTTACTAATAATTTATAACAGTTTGTAGATGTGTTGATTATGAATTATTAAAAAAAAATATTTGAAAGAAATACTGAATATACATATATTTTGGAGACATCATACAATCTATCGATGGGTTAGTTGGTACAGATATTTTAAGAAAATTAGACTTTAAAAGTGTCTTAATATTGAAATCAGGTTATAATTTACCATGCCTAATATTAATTTATTTACGCCCCGAGGAGTTCTTATTGAGAGGGGTTTTTTTAGACAAAACAACGTGTTAATTGTCTGTCGGTGATTTTAACTATTACTAGTTACACAGGTCACCGACTTAATAATCAGTATTTACCTTGCAATACAGGAAATCAGTGTAGACCTAGATCAAGACGATTGGGATTTAAATAATATTATTCCCGATTTTCCAGTCGTTATAACCGAATCAAATCAATTTAAAAAAGATGACTTGAGCGGGATTTGAGCCCATGACCACAGTATTTGTAGCCATCCCATGAGCTATTATATAATATTCCAGATTATTCCCAGATAAGTCTCACATTAAAACTATTTTCATTACTAGGTTGTATGGATATTATCATAATTAATAAATAATAGTTGCAGCACGGAGCTGATGATGAAATGTGCGTCTGAATGAGAGTAGCGTGGATGTCAGGTGTGATCTGATAAAGAGTATTTGATTGGTGTGTGTCTGTTTCTTCATACAGGTATATATTAAAGTCTCTACGAGGTGGCATTGTCTCAATGGCAGTGTGAAGTGCTAATACCTTCCTAATCTGACACCAATTCTTCATAATATCAAATCATCCATCGCTTTGATAGGACGTGTGATTTATATTGATCGAGGTCAAGGGCTTGTAATATACATTATATGGCCAAAATGAGGATACGTACAATATAAATATTATGGGAGGTCTCAATATTACTAAGGCATAGACAAAGCTGACATTCGTTCATCTGATATTGAAATACTAAACTGGATCACGAAAATGTATTATACGCTAAGAGAACATACATCAATAAAGATTTGATAAAGACACGAGTCTTATTTGACAAGTATAAACACCCACAAATTTAATATCGATACACACAACACAATATATATTCATTACACATAAAAAAGATAAGATAAATATGAATTTACAAATAGCCTGAAATGCCCATTATATAAAAATAAAATAATATGTCCATCCGGTTGGAGTAGGAATATATTTAGAAATACGATAATTTCAAAACCATACATAACGTCTACTTTAAATCCTGAACGAATTAAATCTATGGTTAAGTTATTATAGGTTAGGTTAGATTTATGATTTATTAAATCCTTAGAAGGTGTAAGTAATAATTTATATAATATTGTCTATAAATGAATATAAAGAAAATTCCAAATTGAAAGAAAGAGAGTCCTAAAATTCACGCGAAAATTAATTTGGTTAAAAAGTTTGTTTTAAGTAAAGAATGTTTTCATTACAATTTCAAAAAAATAATATATTGATTTATAAAATACCTTAACAGTATCTAGTTATAGTATCGTTAAGTATAGAATAACAAATGGGGATAAATGGGCCAAAATTCAGTTTTTGGAGTCTTATGGTTAATAATGTCAACAAGTTCACGATTACTTAAATTTTGGCGGAAAAAATTGACAACTATTTATTTATGAAATTTAGCCACATTAATGCAAATTGGAACTGGATAATCTGTGGGGCTTATTCACCATAAATAATCTTTATATTACACATTATAAAAAAGATGCGCATTGATTATAAATCGTCATGAATTATTTTTTTATTAAATATGGAAAATGAACTGTGCAATATTCTTAAATGAAGACGCTTAATAATCATAAATGTAATCTAAAATGTAATATGAGCCGCCTTGTGGCCCAGTGGTTAGTGTAACGGATTCGTGAGTGAAGACTCCCGGGTTCGATTCACGGCACCGGAGTCACTTGGTAGATCTAGCTTAGCAAACTAGATCTTAAGTACTCATTGCTGTGTGGTGGCCTGGGAAACCATCTCTACTATATTCTCCCGTAAAGGCCAAGGTGGCCTGGCCAACCCCTTATAAAGGGACTTCCGTCAATAGGGAAGGCGTCACGATATATTTATTTAAAATGTAATATTGGGCATGGCTGTGAATGTTTTCTGAAGTGGATAGTGAATAATGTGCAACGTGTAAGATGACTTAGTATTATTGTGAAAGACGTATCGATACACGATGAATGTTTATTTATTTGTTTAGATGGTGTATGATAATGTAAAAAAGCAGGCACGAGCCTCTCTTCTCCAATATTGATGAATCAATCAACTAAACCAGATATTGTATATCAGCTTTGACGTCTTCGTGCACAGTCATAGACAACCAGGATCAAAATATTTTATTAAATATTTATACTATTCACCAACTCTGAATATATATAATACTTTACTCTACACCTGTCTCGAATCAGAATCGAACAAAAAATACGGTCACTTTTTATATAAAACACTTGCCAAATATTGATACCGGATAAAGACGAGTCATTCTTATTATAATTGCGATATTAAATATGATGAAGAGAATAATAATTGTTAAGGGAAGGGCACACCCGTGGCGCCAAAAGAAGACCCACTTAAAATATTTATTTATCTTCGGGATCTTTTGGTATTTGTTTTAACTTTTATATAGCTGAATCATTCATAATTTTTAATTAAATAATAATTATCAGTCAATATATTTACAGAATTTTAATCAAATCGTTTTTTTAATGCATTGTGTATTGTGTACCTAACGTAACCTAGATTTTTTTCCCTTTTCTTTTCGACATCAACGATTTTTTAAGAAAATTATAAAATTTCAAGGTCCTACGAAGCTGCAAGATATTTTTTTATAATTTAAAACTAATTTTATTTAGCATTAGTGATCGTTTTTGTACAAAAAAAATGTTTGAAATATGTATGTATAGCAAATTCTATCGTTTCTGGCATACCTTTACTTAATTTAAATATTTTCATAAAGAGCATGTATTTGTAATGATATTTCTGTTGATTTATCTATAAAATAATACATAATATTGAAAGCTAATAACGGGTTAAAATGCCTTGATATTTATGAAATTTAATTGTTTTATTATATAATTAAATATAAAAAATATTATTAACTTTGTATAACGGGGAAAACGATAGTTCAGAATGTTTTATTTGTATTCTTTAGTCTAAAAAAAAATAATTATGAAGAAAAAATCAGCACTCTTATGTCCAAAATTATGAACAAAACGCGAAATCCGCGGCGAACTGTCAATGGGTGGAAATTTCGTGATTTCATGTTCTGTTTGGCGATGCCTTAAGACTTTCAATATAAAACTAGGTACCTACGTTTTTACCGCGTGAATCAAACGAGTCGTACGACAAATTCTTTTGAATTCAAGATGTCAAAAAAAATAAGTCGTCAAGTCTTTTCCTGTCCTTAACAAAATATATTCCAAATAAGGACTAATTCGGGTGTAATTTAGTGTCGGGTTTGTATGACGCCGACCGGCGCGACGTTTTGTCCCGACAATGATCTTGTTAAGGGCTTCAAGAAATAAGCAAGTCACCTCAAGTCATTCAATAATCATGATTGACCACTGCGTCTGCGTGTAAGTGTGTATATTTGTTTTGAATGTAGCAAGTGAATTGTTTGGAGGCACTTCTACATATAATGAGAACAGACTGCCGCTAATGAGTATCTGGGAAAATATCAAACACCTTTTTTACAATACAGCATTCCGTTTTATCATTGTTCGGTTGCATTTCACATATTATGATTCATTAGCTGCATTTTTAGACAATTATACTGCTTCATTATTTAACAATCGGAATCAAATATGCGTTTAACTGTAACAGATAGACTAAATCATGTTTTTCAAATTATAAATGCGAAAACGATACATATTCAACATAATATTTTGAGCATATTATAATTGCTTTTAATTATGAACCTAAAACAAGAATAAATATTCATCGAATACATAAGTAGATAATTTTTTTAATAAGCATTGATAGTAATTGGTGATTTCCTTCCATATTTTAAAATTAATTGCAAATTCAATTATCTGTTCATTAAGTTGTACCGACACACTGTTTGAGCGACACAACAGATATTAGGTCGGACAAGTTGTTAATAAATATCAAGAAGGCGGACCAAGCAGATGAGTTTGACAATGGCAACACTAATTTTCTCACACAGACTTGGCTAAGTCCACCATCTTAATAATTGTACATTCAGTTGTCTGGCATTCTTTTGAGCGTTAACAGTTTCAGACGAAAATACTCATAAACTCTATTAAAAAAAAAATGCATTGTTTTATTTTAATACTTGAAATAATATTATTAATCCTCGTATATGTAACTTGGTTTTTTTATACCCCATACGTTTTATTATTTAATATTTCCTTTCATAATATCAAATAAAAATTCTCATATTATTTATAGGTAAAAGGATTTATATTATATATTCTGTACACCTATGTCAAAATCATAAGATTTGTATTATTTCAAATATGTTAAATTCACATTAAATAAAGAAAAAAATAAATTATATATATATATATATATATATATATATATATATATAATGAATTATCAAAGTAAAAAAACATGCGGCGGAAATCACTGAAATAATTCAAACCTTTGTTAAGTATTTTAAATCGGCAAATCATCGCAACGTTCACTTATGAATTCCCGGAAAATTTGTGACCGTTTTGAATGAAGGTATAATATATCCGAAACGATGACTAATAGCCACAAAGTATTATAATTACCCCGTGTGAATAATGTGTCAATTATAAGAATGTGTCATAATTTGATTTGATTATTATTGTCATATGTCACGGTGATGTGGAGGCAGTGCTGCCCCAGGCTATTCTGGTAATATGTCACGCAGGTCTAGATTAGGTTTTGCTTCCTGTTCATCCCATACAATGTAACTCTATATTGTATTAATGTTCCCTATTGTGTGCTTATAGTATTCTACAAAGGTATAAATGTGGTCTGATCTTTTCACCGCGATGCAATCCCTCATCGTCGACGACAAATGATCTTCACACGCTGAACCACACATTTCATCTTTAACCCTCCAAATGAACATTGAAACTCTTATATACAATTCAAAGTATGTCATTCAATAATATATAAAAATACTGCTATGAGATTTAACTCTTTACACTAGGAATTTCCACTGATTTTCCAATTTCATACCTACATAGAGTTTAAAACGACAACAAAAATATATTTATATTTTACTTATGGGTGTAAAATATTAATAAAATCCCGATCGATCGTCTTGATCCAGGTTTACTCTGATTTACTGTATTGTAAGGTAAACACTGACTATTAAGTCGGTGACCTGTGTAACTAGTAATAGTTAAGATCACCGACAAACAATTAAAATGTTGTTATATCTAAAAAAACCATCAAAAAAGACCGTTCCAATGAAAAAGCTCCTCGGGGCGTAAATAAATTTAAATAAAATTGATATGAATAGGATTTAATTTGAAATGAAAAATCATTAACAATTTTATTATTTATTTATATACGACCCGATGGGTTTTCTTTTTACATGTTGTTACAAATTTTGATTTTGTAGACACAACAACTGTTTTTTCAATTTAAAAAATCATGCTTGATCCAGGTTGTCTATGATTTCCTGGATTTTAAAGTATTTATTTATTTATATACGCCTCTAGTGGCTTTTTAGAATGTTTATACACATTTTGTTTTTTTTTAGACACAACAACGTGTTAATTCATTGTTTGTATTAACTATCACTAGTTACACAAGTTATTGATAAAGTGGCTCTGCCCAAATAGAAAATCGCCTCTGTATTTACCTTAAAATCAGAGTAAACTTGTATCACGATGATTGATCAGGATTTGATTAATCTTGTTCCTTCATCTCCCTGTTGAAATAACCGATCTAATGACTTGAGCGGGAATTTAACCGATGAACACAGTATTTGTAGCCTTATACCTTAATTATTTGATTTAAGTAATAATTAAAGGCTAGTATAAAATTCTCAAGCTAGTCTTAAATGAACAAATATAATAGATTGTTCCGTTATTGCAGTGTTAAAGGTGAAGGGTGATGTAAAATAATAAAGCTATTAATTATGCTCCTTTGTGTGTGTCCAACACCGCCAACCATCTTCTCAATTATGGAGGTAATAAAATAAAATAAAATACAGTAGCTTCGGTAATGTATTTATAAAGCTATTTACAAATAACAAGTCCGATATGTTTTTTGAGTGTGGCTGTATTGTGTATTGTATTGAATGGGCTCCCGTTCGCCATAAATCTCAGTATGGCGCTAATGCGATCCCATGTTAATATTATATGTTATTAGTGATAATGGGAACACCGATGTCATTAGAGCCTCGTTCACCTGCCTTCTATATAATAATAATATTCCATATAAAAGACTCAATGTGCAATCTATCAACGAACAGCCTTTGTGCTTGCCTTGCCTTGCTTTACTTGCAATGTCATCGTCTACAATAATTTACCCACTGACTAATGCCGTTAATATGTTTTGATCGCGATCTTCTAAAAATAAACGTTTTTTTTTTATTAAATTATATTTGTGACGAATGCGGGTCGAGGAGTTGTCACTACTATCAGATTGAAGATCGAATGAGGGTTATAAAGAGGACCAGCTCTTTCATCAGCTATTATTGCTTTTAACTGAGGAGAGTAAAAGCAGCTGCTACTTCTTGTACCGTAACGATGCAGATGAGTATCACTATTTATTCCTTAATTTGTACACAAGAATGTACTGACAGATCTCACAACACAGATTATGGGGCTTCACCTTATCAATGGCATTTTGCCGAAAGAAAATATGCTGTGGTAATTAAGCAAACGAAAACATGACAAATGTCCGTACCTGATCAAGGCATTGGCCGAAAACCTCCATTATATAAAAATAACAAGATTAATTATTCAAGTGGTTTATTTTAGAATATGCTGTAATTAAGATACTGTCTCATTTTGTTTAAAAAGGCTGAAAGTACTATAAATATTAATTTTCCTTCATAAGATGATTGATTTACATATAAAATTCCATTATAATATATATAATTGTCTAAGTGTGTGTATGTTATATGTCTGTATTTCTGGACGGGTCCTTCCCTCAACCGTCCTTAGAGTATATATATAAAAAATTCAAAATTATTTTGAATGAAAATAGATAATGCATAATAATTCCACATTTTTATACATCATTTTTAAAATAAAAAAATTCTTCTAATCGATAAAAAAACACTTTAAAAGCAAAAATGAATTCAAAACTCAAATATAAGCGTCCTATTAAAAACCAAGCAGAACATAAACAAACATTAACAAATTGAAAATTTCAATTAAAATTACCCTAGTGATTAATAATTAGTTAAGCAACTTACATTTGGTATAATAAAATTATTTTAAACTAGGGTAATTTCAATTGAAATTTTTAAATTGTTAATGTTTTTTTATGTTCTGTTTGGCTTTTTAATAGGAAGGTTCTATGAGAAGAAGTTTGAATTTTTAATATAAATTATAAATAAAATAATTTAATACGATTTTCATAGGATGAAAACACTCATCACAAGATTTAAAAAGCGAGTTTCCCAATAAATACAGTTTTTTTGCGAATTGTCATTTATTATGCATTATTAAATATCTCTAATATTATTTTGAAATAAATTTAATATGTATTAATTGTAGTAAAATAATTATATAAAATATTATTCTTCCGTACAGATAATATACACACACGTTAAATAATTATTGATATAATTAAACTTGTGTTTAATTAATATGTCAATATTATTAAACAATTTTTCAACAACCCAAGTAACTTCGACTAAATAAAAATAAAAAATCTTAAACACATAGTAACAACGAATTTTCTTATAAATAAACAAGTATTTATAGGTGACAGTAATATCTATTATTATGAAAAATATATGCCATTTTTTTACACCGGCAACACCACTTCATGTCACTAGAGTCTATCACTCAAAATTTTATTTTTAGATATGAAAATAATGATTAGAATGAAAATCCCCGTGTATATGATTAAACATACAAAGTAATGCTAATGAAATCAGCCTAAAATGTAGCTGTAGTACCTAGATAATTACAAATAGCTACAGATTACTGAAATTTAACATTTTTAGATATGATGTACATGCGTATTGTGTAATGTAATGTATCATCTAATGTTGTTTTAATTGTTGTGGTTGTATGATTGTGGTCGGTGATTGTGTCAGCGTGTATAGATTGGCATCAGCTCCCTCCTGTTGGTGAAGCCTACCTCTTTATATACAGTCATTAATATTATATACAGAGTACTTGTATATGGCTGGTTTAATGTGAAGCTATATTAGATGGCGGCCATTACTGTGCTGGGAGGGAAAATGGCCGCTTTCCACCCGTCGGGAAATCCCACTACTAATCTCGCCACTATTCATACACGTGTTTCAAATTATAACCTCAACTGTATCAATTATAATTATCAAAAATGCATTCGAATATAAATGCCGTTATAGTGGTTTTATTTTAGGTAGTTTTTGTTATAAATATTCAATATAAAAAGCATTGTTTTCCGGCGTAATCATCATTTAGTTTAGCTGCAAATGTCAAACTCTATATCATATTATACTAAGATTTAACTAATCACAGCCGTTTTGGGTAAGATAGACCACCTTTAAATGTGTCTAAAATCTTACATTTGATTTATAAACTTGAAAAAACAAACAGTATATGATCAAAGGTTTACAGTTCAAGATCAATAAATCGCGTTATTGTAGGTACATACATAATAAAATAACAAAAAAAATATATCAATTTAAATTATATAGGTAGTAAAGTAAAGTCTATTTAACATACCAATCAGATTGAAATACATGCTAAATATAGAAATGATAACAAACAAGTTAGAAAACAGGATAGATCTAAACATAAATGGAAAGATAATTTAAAAAAGAACGTGACATTTTAAATATGAAAATACTAATTATGGAGAAAGGTTAGGTTAGGTTAGGTAATAGGTAATGTTTTTATTTATTTCCATATAAACGATCAGAAGAGATTTTATAAACAAAAATGAAAAGTACATATATAATATAAAAATAAATAATAGTGTTATAAAATATATTTTTTTGTATAAAATGCATAAATAGAATGAATATAAAATAAAATAAAGTTAGGTGTAGGATTTAATCATTTATATGTTACAATATAAGGTCGCTCCTAAACAAGCCCCATAGGTGGCAGAATTTGTGGAAAAGAGTTCACTCAGGTGCGCAAATTCGTTGCCAAGTCGGTAATAGTAAAAAAATAATGGTACATAACCGACAAATCAAATTGATCAGTTATAACAATGAATGAATAAAAAAATTATATAAAATAATATAATTAATAAATTTCAGAAAGGTGTATTTAGTCTCTTCACATTTTTTCTGTCCGTAATTTGATTTTATTTTTTAAATGTTTATAGGCTTTCGTATGATTCTCACGGTATTGTTGTCTTTGACAGCGTCCACTTTGTATGAGCGCATCTCTCAAAATATTCTTTTATATATTTTTTTTATTTGATTGGTCAAGCCGTAGAGAAATGATGGAATCGTCCACGGTTCGGTGTCTTTATGAAAGCAAGAAAAACTTAATATATCCTGGTCGAGGTGTGGTCTTCATATTGGAAACGTTCACATCATCACCAACATCTGTCACCGCCTGATTTATTACATTCAACAATTCACACGTTATTACAACCCGCACCGAATGCTTCTTTAAATTATTTAAAAAATAATCATATCAAAGACAAAGCAGCCGACTGCCATTAAAGTAAAAAATCTTGATGTTAACGTGACTCTTTATAGCTGTTAAATCAAGTGGTGAAATGTGAATGGAGAGTGCACAAAAGGGGTTTCGCTGTTCTCTTTGAGTCAAGTTCATACCGGCGTATAATGAACACACAGAAGACTAGATGATGATGATTATTATTAGTATATACATGTAAAGAAGACGATACAGGAAGACGAGGGAAAGGAGGATAGAAATGTAGTTAGTGCCGCTTATTCGAACCCAGATTGGTTGTTGCGCCACCGGGCAAATATGGCTTTTTAATCAAAACATGAGGCCTTCTATGATAAATGAGTTTTACCACACATATTATTAATAATATACAGTCATTATTGCGCATTTAGCTGAGGTATATATTTTGTAAGAAAATTTCCAGTCGGAAATTCACGTGGTCACGTCTTAAAATGTTGATATCAAATATTATATCATTAAATTGGTGGACACTTTTTAAATATATTCTTAGATATCAGTTTTGAGAAAACCGCATTTGAAATTACACAATATTATGATATTAAATACAATATTTTTCCAGAACATAGCCATATCTTTAAGCTATAAAAAAATGGACATAAAACAGGTGTCAATCAACGCATCAATATAATATTCTTTATGTCTATACGATAGTCTGGTTCCTAAGATGTATTTATAATATTAAATACCTATTTTTATATTTAAATATTTAAAGACACAATGTCTTTACCTCTTTTATTCTCCTTTAAATAGGCTACGACAAGTTGGAAATGATTTTGCGCACTTGGGTGAACTCTTTTCCACTAATTCTGCTACATACAGGGCTTGTTTAAGAGCAACTTATATAGTAACATATAAATAACTGTTTCCTACACCGTACTTAATTTTATTTTATACACATTTTTATATAATACTTTAACTTATTTTTATATACTTTTAATATTTGTTATAAACGTCTATTATTATTTTTGTCTTCTCTGTAAAAAAAGCTCTTATGAGCGTTTATATGCAAATAAATAATGTATGATTAATATTTAACCTAACCAAACCCTAGAACACAATACCAATTATATCAATAATTAATTTATAAAATATTTGAGGATATCCTTTGGTAAGAATTTGAATAAAACAATATATTTTTTTATTGTAAAATCAGCAACCCCGTGAAGCCCTCGGGGTATTGTAACAAAGTTGGTCCGAGTATTGTAGCCAACAAGCACATTCCCTAAGGGATGAATTGCCCTCACATTCAAATTCAATCTCTGTACAAACCACATTACAGTCTAAAGGAAAACTAAATCATAACACACTAATATACTCGCTTTATAATATCCTTATAAATTATTCACTTTTACTTAAATTGATTTGTCAAAATGATGTAAGTGATCGAATGGCGTGTCGAGTCTGTTAAATAAATTATGTAAAAGAGTGTTATTTTACGGTTGCAGGAGAAAGGACTCAGACTACTAAAGTCCCCCTTTTCAGTCCCCAACAAAATCGATGTCAAATTACTTTAGCCCAATTTGATTATTCATCATTTGGGGACAAAGGCAAATCGTTACATTGCCCAAAGCGCCAAGACGACTCCCGGAATTTTATTTCCATTTATAATATTATAATGAACAATATTTAGCATAAGACCACTTTGTTAAAATTGTATATCTTCCTCTATGTAAATATTTTTTTACTTTAAAATATCTAAGTAAAATAGATTATGAAGTAGTAGTTATAAAAAAAAATTGACTATGCAATTGATATATAACAAGTGAATACGCTTTTAACATTCAACACAAAATTTCTGTGTAAATTTGAGAAATATATTCATAAAATATCTAGACTAGGCTAATTTTAATTGAAATTTTCAATTTGTTAATGTTTTTTGATGTTCTGCTTGGTTTTTTTAATAGGACGGTAATAAGTTGTTTATTTATTAATTATGAAGATGTTGGAATTTTTAAATGAGTAAATTATAAATAAAACAATTTAATACGTTTTTCATATGATGACAAAACTCATCACAATATTTAAAAGGCGAGTCTCCCGATAAATACTGTTTTTTGAGAATTGTCATTTATTATGCATTATTGAATATCTATAATATTATTTTGAAATTAATTTATTATTACTCTCTTTAAAATACCCATTTATAAAATGTGTATTAACTGTAATAATCAATATTATTCTTTCATCTGGTAATATTGAGTGTTGAGGGAACTGTAGGTATAACATACACACACCTTAGACAATTATTAAGTTAATCATCATTTAAAGTAGTAACTATTACAATTGCTTTTGCGGCGTATGTGAATTTCGATTCTCGACTATTAGGTAATTTATTAGGGTACTTTTTTATATTTATAACTTTACTCGCCTGTAAATATACTTTTGTAAATTAGCTATTAAATGTAATATGCTATTTCTCTTAATGTATTTTAGGAACAAAGTATTTTTAAAGGTAATAAGATGAGAGCGTATTTTCTTTGGTGATATTCGTTCTGGAGGGGTGGTTGTTTGACGGGGCATGCGCCCCAAGCAACCCCTACTACCACCACCGAAATACACCCCTAACACGCCCCCAGCTATGGGACAAAAATGATACATTTACCAAATCTGAAAATCAATATTCCAACACTTCCGTCAACCAACCACCGTATTGCCATTGTATGCCAAAATATATACTAATACGTTAAATATTTTCACTATAAAATAGTTTAATGAATATTATTTACGTAATGATACAAAATACGGAATACAGAATGATAAAATTCATACTCACAATCATTTAAAATAATTAAACCTCATTAAGCTTGGGATTCCTAGGCGTGCGTCGCCATAAACGTACACCGTAAAGACAGTAATAAAGTTGCTTTGCTGTATTTTTGATCGATTTTTTTGTTAATTAGTGCCTCGCCCGAGGCTCAGACGAGACATTAACTAACAAAAAATCGATCATAAGTGTAGCCAAGTAACTGTACTATCGTATTTACGGTGATGTATACCTAAGAATCCATTAATTTACGCAGTAGAGTTTGAGAATCTGTAATTTCATACCTGAAAATAAAAAATAGTTCAATGTTAGTAAATTGTTTATAATAATGAAATTATGTACTACACCATTATATTGAATGGGGCTTAAGGATACAATATCTTTAAACTAAAATACATTAAGAATTTCTCCTTAAAAATACACACTTTTAAAATCCAAATCATATACAGTGGTACCTCGACATACGGTACTCGAGATACGACGAATAATGTTCAAGAATTCCTTCCTCGACATACGACAAAAATTTGAGATACGAATTTTTATAATTATTTTTATGGAACATCACTAATAGAATTTCGCGCCAGAATTATAGTATATGTAAAAATCAATAAATATTTATTATGTGCGTTATTACTAGTTTATTTATTTGAACCTCAAATTACCCAACTCCCAATTATCCATTGGTGATTTTACAAAATGTACATAAACAATTTTTTATTCAAAAACACGTGGTAAGTTAAGAAAACGTTTTTATTTGCTAGAACTTTTTGAGGCGCTGTAACGGATTAATGACAGTTTGTAAAGAATTGTATGATAAAAATTGCTTTGAGATACGATTGTTTTGACATACGACGAAGACCCCGAAACGAATTAAATTCGTATCTCGAGGTACCACTCTTAAGCAGCCAACTCTTAAGTAAAGGGTTGTTAACTAAAATACCGGAATGTGCAAAAGCAATTTAAAAAAAAATGTGTTTATCTTATAAAATTCAGGTAATTTGATAGTTTGCGTTAAAAACATGAAAATGTGGAGTTTATTTTTCGAAATATTGTGCAATTGATTAGTTGGACTGGAGTTATCCATTGCGTTGTTGATTTGACTTGAATTATTCGCTTGTGATCGCAATATTGAACCAAATAATGATCGAATTACACGTCAAACACATTAACATTAGTGTCCATACAAACATAATAAATTATAAATAAAGAGAGAGCGGCTCATTATCTGGATAGTCCGATCGGAACGGTTGTTGTGACAGTTGATTCGGGTAGCGAGACGCCCCTAAGTCTTGTGTTATTTGTGTTGTTTTGTGGTAAAAACAGTCAGTCAGATATGTATAAATGTATTGTGTACAATATAATGTATTTATATACTATATAAGGTAGTAATTGTTGATGGTTGGTTGGTTGATGTCATTTAAAAGAATGACTCGCATACGATGCGCCACTCAACACCACTTCTCTTATGTGAGCCAATCTTCACTATCTAGTCGGGCGCCAGCTTCTACCTTCTACTGCCACCACACTTTCATTACAAATCATTTTTATTTATTTATTTACACCCCTAGGAGCTTTATTTTTTTAGAGAGGGTTTTTTATACACAACAACGTGTTAATTGTCTGTAGGTGATCTTAACTATTACTAGTTACACATGTCACCGACTTAATAATCAGTATTTACCTTACAATACAGGAAATCAGAGTAAACCTGACGATCGATCAGGATTTTATTAATATTTTTCCCCATCTCCCAGTCGTAATTAACAGATCAAATCAATTAAAAAAATTAACTCGAGTGGGATTTAAACCCGTGACCACAGTATCTGTAGTCACGCTTCTTATTCCCTGAGCTATTATAACAATATTTTTACATATTATAAGAGAGTATTAGTCACACACGTATTAAGAGATTTTTTTCATAAAAAACATCATAAATTCAAGCCACGTATACCGCAAACGAGCAAATGATATTTTGAAAATATTCAATGGTGTCTCACCACGCTTTAAAGACCCAATTATAGAACGTAGATACATACGTATAAAGAACTTATATAATAACAGTTAGAAAATTTTGTCAATTAAAAATATTCTAGTCTTTATAATTGACATAATTCCACAATATAGATATTTTGTTTATATCGCATTGCATATAATAAAGTCGTGTCAATTTCGTGAAGTCCGTGTATTGTTGCACTCTTCTCTCGTATTCGATAAAAGCATAAGTGTGTCTCCCTCACTCAGCACATTTCTACTGACCACTGAGAGTGGCTGTGACAATACTTTGGCGCATTAAAAATTAAAACGCAAAAATATTTTAAACATGTTAAAGAAGTAGTCTTTGGTAAAAAGTGAGCCTAGATGTATTTGAGTGTATGTTTGAGTCCATATGACATGTAGTAACAATGCATTTACCCATTTTACTGTGAAATATAACTGAAGATATGAAGAGAGATGTTTACAGTATAATGTTTGCCAGATAACTGATGTTTTTGGCCACTTGATCCACTTGAACTAACCACTTATTTAACAACTCATGCGATATCTTATGTTTATATCTATGGTTTATAGAAAAAGATAATCAATCATGCACCAACTCAAAATGATCCAAAACCTCACAAGATTACCAATAGTTTGCAATCGAAATGCTCTTAAAATAATGATAAACTCAATAAATAACTATCTGACTACATAATGCCATTGCTTTTAATCAAATAAACAATTAGAAATAGTCCACCGGTTATGTATGAGTCAATTTTCAAGTTAAGATAATTTCAATGTTAAGATTAACAAGAAGAATATTTTTATATTATTAATATATTGTGTTCTAATGTTAATACCAATATAAGTCATTTCCAAACACTATGTTGGGGGGTTCGGATTCGCCAAATATTCATTTTATTATTCGACTGGATGATTAGAAATAAACTCACATCAGATTATTTACCCTATCGTTGATCATGTACAAGATTTTTAATATAGATCCTGTAAAAACTCTTTAGGCATGTATATATATAATAGAAGCAATTTATTAACATTTAATGAGAATGTATCATACTTTTGTTTTTCTATTGAAAATTAAATTATGGTCACCATATTCAGTATGCAGAAAGAGAGCAACGTCAAACCCACTTGGTCCTAAACAAATATTTTGAGCTGCTCAAATTTTGACTTTTTCGTCTCCCTATACCATGAGTATGGTTTTTCTTTGCCTTTCATCAATTGAATATGTAAAATTTTTCATACAAAAATATAAAATTGAATAGAGCATGCCATTTTGCAAGGGTGTATCTTAATAAAAAATATTAATTTAAATAATAATAATTTATTTGAGCCAATATTTGTACATGCTGAAAGGGAAGCCACAATGATATGAGTGTTTGGAAGGTTTCGTCTCTCAAGGCTCTATAGGAGTAAAGCACCTCTTGAAGGGTCAGACATAATGTCGCTTTGTTTGCTTCGTTGTTGAGAGAAAATATTTGGAAATAAAAGCATTAAGGGTCGTCAAAATTGAGCATCCGAAATGGATTCATATATCCCAAATGTTTGTCTATTTGGTGTCTGGATGTTTTTTGTTGTTTTCTCTGTGGGAGAATCATTTCAAACGGGTCGGAAATGCGAGAACTGGCTATTGAGTTATACCCAAACAACCAATGTTTGTTCACCATTCAATCAATATCTTGAATTTCAACCACACAAAAACATAAATGATTCTTGTGGGTATTTGCTCATCCTGCTCATACACACTTGACAAAAGGAATCTATTTATAGTGACATTGTGATCATATTTGACAATTAAAAAACGCATGGAAAGATACCAATCTAATAGACAGGTTGATTAGCAAAAGCTTTCCATCACATTTTTTTTCGATAAAAGCGAGGAGTGGCTTTCGATCAAAGTTATTGGTACAAATTGGACGTGTTCATTAGTCGGTGAAGAGTCCGTCCCGTTTGATTGAAAACGAAACAATGAATAAGGAGGCATGGCGCCTTTTCTTCGTAACGAATCAATCTAGTGAGAAAGCTTTTCCAGGTGTCTACCATTCATCCGGAGAGCTTTCTTTTTTCTTTTTTCTTTTTTTTCATTCAAACAATCTTCGGAGAGGTTCCGCCCACTTTACAGATTGGTCGCCCCCGACGCGACGGCGACACTCGTCCTCTGCTTACTTTTTTTTTTATTTTCTCCTCTTATATACATACCAAATAAGTCCATTTTAAAATTGATATTTGATTGCATTTTAAATTTGCGCTTAATCGGGCTGCACTTTTCGTAATGAAATATCCTACGGAGACAGACTTACAGCGAAAATTCCCGGAAAAAATGCTAGCTCGTCACTACGTACTAATCTACTTCACACAACCACCAATATTTAACTATTAATTTTAAAAAATTCAAATGATATTTCACACATGTTATATGCTTAAAGAGTAAAATTTTATACATAAAACTATGCAAATCATAACAAAATATGGGAGTTTATAGCAAATTTTCTAGGGGGGTGCAAAACCGCAGACAATTTTCTAGGGGTAGCAAAATAATGTATTGCGGAATTTCGATGATGCGAACAATGTGAATGTTCCATAATCAAAACATATATATATAT